>CABEGB010001350.1:0-84927 GCA_901521435.1 Crematogaster levior
TCTGTTTACTGTACACTAGAAAAGGCGAGTTTACATAGCGCGATCATATGTTGCAGTATACTCAAATCCCTATATCAACATACTTTGAGGATGGCAGCACTGCTGTTGCAAAACTGCTGTTGCAAAACAGTAGCCACCATTAGGAAAATAAATTATGAAACGCGCGAATATTCAAATAAGAACTGAACTGAAGTACAGTCATACTTCTCGTAGTTTCCATTTTAGCTTTATATGAAACTAACTTTTAATACACAAAGATAAAAAGCTAGTAACTGGATCGACTTTTTCGTAAATTTATCTTATTAAAAAAATCCCTGCCACAAAAGTGGTTGTGGCATTTACACCTATTTTACTGGGATAAGTCGTTTATAATTTTTTCTTTCATTTCTTCCGGGAATCAAAGGGCCGAAAAAAATTTAGGGCCTAAGGCTCTAGCCTACTCAGCCTTACTGTTAATCCGGCACTGGGTTGAAGGAACTCTTTAATGCTAGGAACAGCGTACAGAGAAAATACGTCCGTAACACCCGATAGATCCGGCACAAATACACCGATCGCTGTTAAACAGCCGACGACGCGCTGCTAGGGAACCCCGCGCGACAAGAAGCACACCGGGCGGCGAACGCGGATGTAACAATATCATATTATGCGTTATGGAATTGAAAATATTTATAATTCAGACCAAAGCGGTTTTCAATTAGAATTACATAGTGGTCGTTCTTTAGCAATTGAAGGTACAAAAAAGGTAGAGTGCACGGCGCAATCAATATCGGCAACTACACATAGCTATACAGCCAACAATTTCAGCCGATGGTAGATTATTATCACCTCTTTTTATTGTTTTAAAAGAACCTACTGGATCATTCGGTCCGAGAGTACAGGAAATAATGTTTAGAGAGAATAATATTTTTGCTATGGCCTCAAAATCTGGAAAATTAATCACATCATTTTGAGATTTGGTTAAAAGAAGTTTATTTTCCAAACGTTGGTCCTAAATCAGTTTTATTATTGGATTCTTGGACTGGACATTGCCCAGGCGTAATTGAAAGAAGTAAACCAGAATCTGCAGAAGATTCTATTTTTCTAACTATACCAGCAGGGACAACGGGTCAAAGACAACCATTAGATGTATACGGTTTTCGTTTATGGAAAAATTTTATAAAATACTTTTCAGACATTGTCATGCTTCTAGATTTAGAAGTTAAACTTCAATCACGAGATGCTATTTTAAAATTACAATCATTAACACATTTCCAATTTTCATCACCAAGATTTAGAGATTTATTTAAATATGCATGGTATAAAAGCGGTTATATAGAAGAGAGATCAGCACAGTTTGAAACGCCAGTTGATTTTTGCTTTAAGAAGAATGTTAAACCGACATGCGATGTTTGCGGTGGCATTGCTATAATTACTTGCGCATGGTGTAAAAAGTCTCTTTGTATACAACATTTCTTTCACGACCATCATATGTGTTATAAATTTGACCCTTAATAATATAAATATTAAATACTTATATTAAATATTTATATTATTATTAACTTTATTGTAATATTATATTGTTACACAATTGTTATATGTAATTTTATTAATTGTAATTATGTTATAGTTTCTTAATTGTACTTATAAAATTAATTAAGTAATAAAAAGCATACATGAAATTGAACATAAAATATTTATGATTTAAGAAAATAATGATAAAAATAAAAGGATCGCGTGGAAGGAGTGAGTGTTTGCAGTAAGGCGTAATTGTAATATGTCAATCCGTCTTATATAAAACCGCGGTTAATATTTCATACAATTTAATTAAGGGTACATGATAAAATGTACGATGTTACGTATTAAACTGATGCAAGGCATTTTATATTTCGACGGCATTTTATATTTCCTCCAACGATAAAATTATTCGTCTTACAGACCTTTAAACTTGTTTTTTAAGTTATATATATATATATAAGTGCTCAAGCTATATGTGATGAAAACTTTCGTGATTATGGTATATGGATATGTCCTCCAAGCGTATTCGTCATCTTTTGATTACAGGAAAACGCGTTGCGCGAAGAATCGAGCGCATGGGCCGACACAAATAGCGTATGTACGGAGGCGTTTATAATTAATTCTCGAAAATGATATTACGCAACATAACTTTAATATACATGGATGAATTCGTAAAAAAATAACCTTTAATTTGGTAAAAACAAAAATTTCAAAATTTTGAAAAAAAAAAAAGGGGTAAGGCTTTTTGAAAAATAAAAAAAAAAATTTTTTTACGTTATTTTATAGTACTCATCAAGCCATTTAATACCCAGTTTGAATTTTTGTTCTATCTTTTTTAGTTTTGAAGATATTCGCTCCGAAAGAGAAAAACCGATTTTTTTCAAAGGGGTGTTTCACCCCCTAAAAGGCCGTATGGGAATAAATAAAAAAAAACGTGTCCCCTATTTTGGTCTAGAGAACAACATATTAGAAGCTTATCAAAATCGGAGGGGGACACTTCCGACACCTTCCTTGTAAGTTTGTGTATGTGTGGCTGTTTTTCTTTTATAGAGATTTTTCGGTAGTGTAAGACAAATTGGTGGATGCAATGATCATCCTGGCACCCCAACGTTCCTGCAGATCTATCGTATCCTATCTATCCTTGGTGTGGTTGTCAAACCTCCTGCCAGTGGCAATTGCACAATTTCTCAATCAGAAGACAGTCGAATTCTTATCTTTCTATCTAATCTCAAATCTATATATAGAAATCCTTCAACATCCAAAACATTAATACAAGAAATTAAAGATAAAATTAATAACGCTGTCAAATACGACGATTGGAGTTTTCAGAACTTTGCCGATCATGATTACAGTCGCCCTGAAGTAAGCGACTGCATAGTATATTGTTATACGGCAGATATTTTAAATAGAATATATAAATTTGTCAGTTGTAAGGTTTGTAAAAACGCTCTCATGCATCCCGAAAGTTATAGCGATCAGCCGGCAGCGGCTCTTTTAAATAGATTAAATGAAAAAAGTAAATCACTTTTTATCCATCCTAATATTCATTTTTTTTATTTCATTAAATCACTCGAAAATATATTTTTGCAGCATTCTGAATCATCGACTGTTTTCGATGACGTTCTTAATACAGCTATTAGGGCTAATATTTTCTCTTTTCCTTGTTCAATCCATATGAACGACATAATTTCCTATATTGTACAATGTTACATGCAGTTACGTATGCAGCAGCATTGTAAGCAAATAAATACCGAACAAAAAAAATTAAATCGTCATACAAAAAAAACGGCTAAGTTTTATAAAACATAAATTTTTTTATATTATGTTACATAGATAGCCATGTATTATGTATGTATGTACGTATATATCATACAAATTGTGCGAAATATATTTTGTTAAAAAATTTTAATTAATGTTTTATAAGTTCATTCCTTTCTCAGAAATTTAAAATACAAGGATGCAGGTCGATTTATGCGCCACCAAGCGGATTAATGTTTCCATGAGACAAAATCTGGACGCGTAAATCTCGGCAGTGTCACCCCCTAATATGGTCTCTTCTAATATCACAGGAAACTCATAAAATTCTTCGCTTTTCTGATCCATTTTTCTTCTCGAAGCCGAAAATGCCTCTTCTTCTCGTTAGTCTCTCTCTTAGCCTCTATCGCGAGATTCGGCTTCTTGCACTCTAGTCTAATATCTCTATGGGTGCGTTCCGAGTTACGCATTAAGCGCGTAGACTACATAGAAAGTCGTTCCGATTTAACCAATGCGCGCATAGACTGCATAAACGCATCAGCCGCATCAACTGCCTCAAGTCGAAATAGAAGCAGTCAATGCGCTGAAAAAGACCGTAAGAATTCAGTACGTGTAGTACAATCTAGGGAATCCTCAGCGCTACCAAAGCGCTTTCAATGCGCGCATTGATTTAATCGGAACGATTTTCTATGTAGTCTACGCGCTTAATGCGTAACTCGGAACGCACCCTCTGTCAGAGGTAATTACTGTCATGATTACCATCTAAGTATTATCTTAAACAATTTATTTATAAAATACAAATAACTTTATGACATATTCCTGACACAATTCTAAGACGATTTTTCCTTTATCAAAATTTGATTTGAAGCGTAGTTTTCGAGTTACAAGCAAAAATAGTTAGGAAATCACGCGTCGAGTACAGAAGGCAGGCAGGAGCGGCGCACCGCTAGCGTAACGAGGGTTCAGTTGACCGCCCGACGGGTGATTACCACTGCGTGAGTCGCTATTTTAATCTTATGACATAAAATTATGCTTTAAATAAAATTTTTATAAAGAAAAAGTGTCTTAGAATTATGTTAGGAATACGTGTTCCTTAAAATAAAAATTACTTTAATAACAAAAAGTTGTTCCGGTTCGCCGGCCGTTGAACGCTGCAATCAGCTGATTGCTACACGCGTGTAATGCATGTGTGCATAAAAAGAAAGAGAGAGAGAGAGAGAGAGAGAGAGAGAGAGGAGGAACAGGAAATGCATGTGTGCATAAAAAGAAAGAGAGAGAGAGAGAGGGAAGGAGGGAGAGACATTCATACACATGCACGCACGTACGCATACACTTTTTTCTCACTCTCTTTCTCTCTTTTACACAACACACTCTCTCATTCAGTCACTCATTTACTCACTCACTCACCTGCTCAATCACCTTGTAGCAGCGTAGCGAATCCTCATGCTACGTGTTAGGTCAGATCAGGTCAGGTCTGCTGCACTGTTATGATTAAGTTATAGAGACAAAACTTTTTGTAAATTACTCTCACAAATCATCAAAACTTTTTGTAAATTACTCTCACTCGATTAACATAATACAGAATACGCGATAACGAATTCACTGATTTACTGACTCACTACCGATTCACCGATACCAAAAATCACTTTAAAAGAAACGCGAATGCAAATAGCACATGACTCGACGCGAAGCGACGGATCGCGGAAACTGCGCGACCACCAGGGTTATGTTGACAGTTGACTAGCACTGCGACTTGCGCGTGGCACGTGATCGACACGAGATGAGACGAACGACGGTGATTGGTCGATTCGCTTAAATTCTACTGCTTTCTGCTTAACTTTTTTTATGTGTCACGGCTTTTAAACCTTCGCATTACGGTAGAAAACTTGAAACGTATAATCATGATGTAAGAAACAAGGTGAAACAACGCGCATCTCGGCGGCTCGATGTGCGGTGAACCAATGAAATTTAGGTCCAAATATATCCGCGCAATTTGAATACGAAACAATCATATGTAATCACACGTACTTAAAATGTAGATGTTTTTAGAAAAAATAAATACGAAAATGTAAAAATACTTGAAATAATACAAACAAAGTGCAAAAATGTCTTTATTTATATATAGCGCTTAGATAACTTAAAATAATCAAGATAAAGTTAAAATAAATTACATATAAATCTTAGACAAGATAAAGGTGATTTAATTATAATTTATATAGATAAAAATATTTATATAGATAAAATTATATAGATAAATTTATATAAATAAAATTATATAATTTATGTAGGTAAATTAAGCAATTAGGATATGAAAACGACATATTTTTATTTCTAAATCTTCATTTGTTAAAATTTTACAAATAATTTAATGTAACAGAAACTATAAGCATACATACATGCTTATAGTAATACACACACACATACATACATACATACATACATTAATGTATAAGCATACTTACCAGCATTAATATTTATTTCCTTTTCATTTCGCCCACTGCTTCAATCCATTGCTGACGGATAATTTCGTCTTTCGGAAAACGAAATAATTTAATATTCGTTTGACGTGTACTGTCTGTGTGACTAGCACAATTGATTATGCAGCACTTTGGATTGATTTCTATAATTAAACAAAGTATTATAGACGGATTACATTACACTGCATTACACATTGAATTGTACGTTATAATTTCCAATTTATTGTCTTTAACACTAAAACAACCCGTTGCCTCGAACGCTCGGGCGTAGCTCGTCGGAATCCGGGGTTCGATGGGTTGAAGTGAACACGCTATGTTTTTAACGAATAACTTAGTTTATTACATAGATTATTTACAACTATATACAATTTGCGCGGGGAGTGGATATATTGCGCGTGGAGCACGCTGTAACGCTGATGCCGCGTGGTCCGCGCGGTAACGAGACGAGGTTTCGGTATTCGCGATGGGTGCACGCGGTGAGCACGTGCTTCGGCGCGGCGCGGTGACGCGATCTCGCCGTAGCGATGGTTGATTTAAAAGCCCGCGGTTCGTGGCGCGGCACGATGGCTTATCGATCGCCGTATCAATGGCGATGATGCGATATTGTGGCGCGGTTGGAGATCGGAAGTCCGCGGAATGTATCAGGATGAGACAACCGGACCGAGAACACTCGGCGGTAGCAGAGAACGCTCTGCTGCACTCTATTCGATGTCTCTGGGGATAGGCACGGATGGTGCGCGTACGGGAACCGAGAACTCTCGGCGAAGACAGAGTACGCTCTACCCCACGTCCCGTATCGTATTCGGATCTTCGGTTCTGGCAGCGGCCGAGAACGCTCGGCGGAGGCGGAGCACTCTCCACCCCGGGCGCTGCTTTTACCCGGAGAATTCGGTGTTCAGGAAGCAGCTGTCGAGAACGCTCGACGGAAACCGAGTACGCTCGACTCCCTGGTTTTGCAGCTTTGAGGAACAGGTTCAGGAATAGCTTTACTAGCGTCGGCTGGTAGCGTCGGCTGGCAAGCTCCGGAATCGGTGAAGAGATCTTTTTGGATCCCTTTTTATACCCGGAAAATTGTGAGGAGATGTGGAAGGAAATTCTCCCACCCGGCGTACGCGTGCTGGCTCGGAGTAGGAAAACGCTCGGGTCGGTGTTCGGCGGCGGTCGGGTTTTCCCGTGCTCGCTCGGCGTCGAACATCGCGAGGCTGCGTGCCTCTAGCGACTCGTTTTGAATACGATTAAAATAATGTGGAGCGCACCGCGCCCCAATTGCCGGTTTTGACGGTGTTAGTCCGGCGGAACGATGCTGTGATTTGGTGCATCGTTACAACACAAATCACTGTTGCAATAAACACTGTTGTTATAAACATGAAATACAACAATTTAGCCATACATATAACCTCAATCTTTTATCTTTCCAAATTTCTTCTCATCCAAGTTTAAAAAATTTGAAATAACAATTATCACAATTTTCATTAATGTACAAAGTCTCAACCTTACCTTCACGTTCTTCTTCTTTTTAAATAGCCTTTGAATTTCTCCGATTAATCCGACTATCTCCGATTAACCTATAAATACAGTATAAATACGTCCCAGTACCGGAGCCGTAGCCATATTGAATTTCAAAATTTGGACCTACTTCTGATTGGTCCAGAGTATGGTCTACTGCGCATCTGGTTACTTGTTTCACCTTTCTTCTTACATCATGCGTATAATGACGTACTTAAAAAAATTAATTATTTATTATAATTATAAATAGTTATTAATTGTAATAAATAATTAATTTTTTTAAGTACGTCATTATACGTTTCATGTTTTCTACCGCATTCGCAATGCGAAGGTTTAAAGGCCGTGGCACATAAAAAAAGTTAAGCAGAAAGCAGTAGAATTTAAGCGAATCGACCAATCACCGTCGTTCGTCTCATCTCGTGTCGATCACGCGCCACGCGCAAGTCGCAGCGCTAGTCAACTGTCAACATAACCCTGGTGGTCGCGCAGTTTCCGCGATCTGTCGCTTCGCGTCGAGTCATGTGCTATTTGCATTCGCGTTTCTTTTAAAGTAATTTTTGGTATCGGTGAATCGGTAGTGAGTCAGTAAATCAGTGAATTCGTTATCGCGTATTCTGTATTGTGTTAATCGAGTGAGAGTAATTTACAAAAAGTTTTGATGATTTGTGAGAATAATTTACAAAAAGTTTTGTCTCTACAACTTAATTATAACGGTGCAGCAGACCTGACTTGACCTTTTTTTTTTTTGTTAACGAGGGGGAAATCCTTTATGGATACCCGAGAGGTTCGGGGGAACCCCTCGGGTTATGTGGGAGTCTCCGGCAAGTCAAAAGTGACTTGCCGGCATACCCACTAAAACCCCCCCGGGTCAATCATCCCGGCCCTTAGCGAGAGGGGGGAGAGGAATCACCTTAGGGCATACTTCTCTCCCCCTCTCGGGCTGGTCCTTGTAAGGGCCTCATCTCGTAAATTTGGAGGGGGAGTCGTGACCAGCGGCTCCCCCAGACCTGACCTGACCTGACCTAACACGTAGCATGAGGATTCGCTACGCTGCTACAAGGTGATTGAGCAGGTGAGTGAGTGAGTAAATGAGTGACCGAATGAGAGAGTGTGTTGTGTAAAAGAGAGAAAGAGAGTGAGAAAAAAAGTGTATGCGTACGTGCGTGCATGTGTATGAATGTCTCTCCCTCCTTCCTCTCTCTCTCTCTCTCTCTCTTTCTTTTTATGCACACATGCATTACACGCGTGTAGCAATCAGCTGATTGCAGCGTTCAACGGCCGGCGAACCGGAACAACTTTTTGTTATTAAAGTAATTTTTATTTTAAGGAACACGTATTCCTAACATAATTCTAAGACACTTTTTTCTTTATAAAAATTTTATTTAAAGCATAATTTTATGTCATAAGATTAAAATAGCGACTCACGCGGTGGTAATCACCCGTCGGGCGGTCAACTGAACCCTCGTTACGCTAGCGGTGCGCCGCTCCTGCCTGCCTTCTGTACTCGACGCGTGATTTCCTAACTATTTTTGCTTGTAACTCGAAAACTACGCTTCAAATCAAATTTTGATAAAGGAAAAATCGTCTTAGAATTGTGTCAGGAATATGTCATTTTACAGGTGGAAGGTTATCCTGGATCACCCTGTATATCTCAGACAGCACACAATATTTATAAGATTTACAAAATATAATATTTATTTGAATATTTTATAAATATTTACGAAAATATTTTATAAACATTTTTGTATCCTTAGATTGAACAGATCATATGTAAGATTTATCGATCATAAATACCACATAAAAATATTTATAAAATATGTATAAAATAGTACACTAATATTTATTAGTATACTATTATTAGTATATATAATAGTACACTATTAGTATATATAATAGTACACTAATATTTAGTAGTAATATAATAAATATTTATTCTTTTACTTTTAAATATTGTAGAAAATATATAATCTATATTTTAATAACATTTTAAATAAAGATTTTATGATTTTTTTCCTTCGTGATATAATATACGTAAACGAGACTAATACAGTTATTAAAGTTCTTAACGTGCAACTTTTTTGCAAAAGTTTTCCAATCTTAACAATCTTACATTAAATTCAAACAATGTTATAACAATAATTTATAAATAATGTATAATATTACAAATACATTCTCATATATATCATATTTTTATATGCGTACTACCGCTCAAAAGTATTTGCCCAGTTTGTTTTTTCTTGTCATTAAATAATATGAGAATTTTAAGGAAGTGTAAATTTCAATCACTTTAAGGCCGGGTCTGCAATAGGTGTAGTAAGTTTAAGCCGTAAGAAATTGACCAAAATTGAAATTGACCTTGTGAAAACATGAAAAGTGTGTTTCTGCGCATGACGGGTAAACTTTACGGGTGCGTTCGTGAACGTTACCCACAGGGTGAATTTGCCTCTGAAGTTGTTCGGAAAGTCGAAAAGTATCAGCAGTGGAAAAGCTACCTTTACCCACAAGCGTTCAGAAAGCTTTGGAAAAATTACTCAAGGCATTCCCTAACGTCTCTGCTCACGACTGAGGTAAAGTTTAACGAGGCTTCATCGTCTGCCCATATTTGGAATTCGTGCGTCTCTCTTTTATGGGCCTCGATCCTCTCATTGTGAAGATACGGAACTAGCAATATAGAAGTATTACATATATGCCTCTAGTCCATTGAGTTCTATAACATACTGGAACGAGCCTTCCGTATCCCGAACAAAAAAAACTGCGTCTGCGATTTAGAAAAGGACATGTGTGGGATAGCTCGAAGGACCAGAAAGCAGACCAGAAGAGTTTGATCTGATTTCGCGAGGTACGAGTGTCGCCGAACAGCCACACTCGGTAGGATAGACAGAGAGAGAAATAGAGAGCGTGGTCACCGTGACTCGTCTAGAAAAGATCGATAAGGATCGGTTGAGAACGGAGATCGGAAGATCGAGACCGAATAATGTCACACTGTAGAAGTTTACGAGTCTCACAGTACTGAGTGTTTATTTTATAACGTTCATAGGCAAGGTCAAGAGAAATCTTACACGAAATGACCTCGAACGGTCGAGAACATGCCGCAATCACGTGACAATGGCGCGCAAAGGAGACTTCGCCGACGAAGATCCTGTTCAAGACCGATCCGACCATCGGCTTAGAGATCACGAACGGAGACGACCACGATGTCGATGGAGGCCCTGCCTCACCGAGAAGAGCGGAGATCTTCGACGCGACAGCAAAGCTCCCAAGAGCGACACCGAGGTCCGGCGAATCCGCGGGCAATCGGAGCACCACAGCCACGGGGCGCGCACGTGATAAATAGAATAATTTCTGAGCCGGAGCGAATCAGTCCTGAACTCCGGTTTCCTCTTTACACGTTGTTCACTTAGATGTGACTACTATTCGAGAATTCTCGCACTTGAGTTAGGCTAAGTCAAAGAGAACCTTCGCACGAATCTTCCGTCCGTCCGATTGCGCCGAGAGATCGGTTAAGAGAGCGTAGAGGACGGAAACGAACGACTCATGGCCCGCGGCCCGCGCAAGCTCGATAAGCGATAGCGCTCCCTCTGCGGAAACAGGCCGCGCTACAGGTGTATTGATTGAAGCATTGATCGCGAAGATTGACGCGTCCAGGGGGTGGCGCCGTCTCACGGATAACGCAACCGCGATTGACATGCGACTATGCGCTTTAAGCCTTTCGGCTGTGCCCGAACAGGACACATATAGCAATGTGAGGATCTCTGTCTCTTTTAACGTTCTATTGCTTGAGCTGAAAGACAAGGAAGACTAGCCTCACGTATGTACCATGCCAATACGTGGCGGCTCGAATCCTTATGTAATCGAGTAGGATGAGGAGGTGTACGTGTATGATAAGGTAAGTATCTTCTGTTAATCAAAATATCTTACTTTATTCTTTACACTTTCTTAGTAACTACAGTTATCACGGTACCAAAGCTAGGAACAGAATAGAATGAATATGGCTTCTCTTCTACCGCAGCGTCCCGGGATTCACTTGTTTTCTTTCCATGAATCGAGATCCCTGATTCGCTGACTCAATGCGCATGAGCGGAGAGGTCGCCACAGTACTCCCCCCTGAGCGTTTACGAAGTAGGCGCGAATTTAACTGCTTTATTTGTAAGACTCACAGATTTTGCGCTTGCGCTTTCCATGTCTTCGTTTTATACTTTTTGGTCGTCTTCTTCAGGTAGGTATGCAGGCTTGATCCGTTCAGTAGATGTGACTACGTTTTGACCGTTTATGTTAATGATGTAGGTTCGGTCGTTTTCTCTTTTGATTACCTCGTGAGGTCCTGTGTAAGGCAGTTGAAGAGATCGCTTGGGGTTGTCCTCTCTGATGAATACGTGTGTGGTTTTGTCAATGTCTGTATGCTTGAATGTTTTGCGTTTTCCGTGATGGGCGGAGGGTTGTGGTCGGAGTTGTCGGATTTTGTTGCGTAAAGCCATGACGAATGTTCCGAATGTATCGTTCGCGGTGTCTGTATTGTCCAGAAATTCTCCAGGTACCCTTAATGGCGTTCCGAATAATAATTCTGCGGGTGAACACTTGATGTCGGTTTTGTAAGCAGTGCGTAATCCCAGCATGACGATGGGGAGAATGTCCAGCCATTGATGGTCGTCCTCATAGCACATGAGGGCGGCTTTTAATGTACGATGCCATCTTTCTATTAAGCCATTGGAAGCAGGATGATATGGCGACGTCCTTGTTTTTGTGGCCTTGGTTTTGTGGCTCCTAAAAATTGGGCAAGGGCTTTGAATAGGCTTCCTTCAAACTGTCGTCCTTGATCTGAAGTGATGACCGCCGGTGTACCGTACTTTGCTACCCAGCTTTCCATAAACGCGGTTGCGATGGTCTGAGCGTGCATGTTGGGTAGGGGGATTGCTTCGGGCCATCTGGAAAATCTATCAATCATAGTGAGGTAATATTTGTATCCTCTTACCTCCGGTAACGGTCCAATGATGTCAAGATGTACTTGGTGAAAGCGTTGGTCAGGAGTGGGTATCTTTTCCGGTATGTTGTGTGCGTGTCGTTATATCTTGCTTCGTTGGCATTTTAGACAGGATCGAGCCCAACGTTTTATGTCTTGATTTATCTTTGGCCAGATAAATTTTTGTTTAATTTGTTGGCACGATCTGCCGCTAGGATGTGCGAGTCCATGTACTGCATCAAATATGCGTTTTCTACGGGAACATATGGTCTGATGGCGCCCTGTGAACAATCGCAGTATAATAGTAAGTTGGACCCGATAAGTGTTAGTGGCTGCAGTTGGAGTGCCGTGTCGGATTTCCGCAATTTGACTAGCTCTTGATCCTTCGCTTGTTCTTGTGCGAGTTCTTCTGTGGACACAATGGCTGGGAGTTCAATGGCGTCTGCGCGAGAAAGAGTATCCGCGACAGCGTTGTCCGTCCCTGAAATGTGTTGGATGTTGGTGGAGAATTGAGCGATGAGGTCTAATTGCCTTGCCTGTCGCGGTGCTGTCTTGTCCGACCGTTGTTTAAAAGCATAGATTAGCGGTTTGTGATCTGTTTTGATGATGACTTCCTGTCCCTGTAGAATTTCTTTGAAATATTTTACACCTTCATAGGCGAGAAGTTCACGGTCGTATGCACTGTATTTTTGCTGTGCCTGGCTTAACTTCTTTGAGAAGAAAGCTATGGGTGGGACTTTTTGTTCGTGTTCTTGTTGGAGTGAGGCTCTTACTGCTGTTTCGGATGCGTCCGCGTATAGTATTAGAGGTATGTTTTTGCGGGGGGCTGCGCCAACAGTGTGGCTTGGGCTAATTCATTTTTGCATTGCTGGAATGCGTCATCGCTCGTCGTTGTCCAGGGTATGGGTCGTTTATCGTTCTTGCGACCTTCAGAAGCTCGTTCAGTGGTGCTTGTGTCGTGGCTGCGTGTTTGAGGTGTCGGCGATAATAATTCAACATGCCTAAAAATTTTCGGAGAGGGAGTGGTTACTGTGTTCAAAGCTCTATAGTCTCCGCACGGTCTCCAGGTTCCTGGTTGTTTCTTGGGAGCTAAATGTAGCGGTGATGCCCATGGACTGCGTGATGGACGACAGATGCCCTGTGTGACGAGGTGGTCAAATTCTGCCTTAGCGACTCGTAACTTCTCTGGTGGCAAACGACGGAATCTGTTGGCTACGGGGGGTCCTGACGTTTCGATGTAGTGTTGAATCCCGTGTGGCCAATTGGTATTTGCCCGTGATCCTTGTGTGAGGAGTGGGAATTCCGCCAGAATACGGTGATATGTCGAAGTCGCATCGATCGTGCGTATGGTATATATTGCACCTCTTTCTGAAATCCTGACACCTTGATTTTGGTGACTTTGTCTATTAGACTCTTACCTTGTACGTCAACCATTAACCCATATTGGTTCAGGAGGTCTGCACCGATGACGGGACGGTTGGTATCCGCAATTGTAAATTGCCAGGTTATAGGACGTCGTCCCCTCCGATGGTGCGCCACCTTGTCGTGGTGGAGGGGCTCGCCGGAATTCATTCCGGGGTCTAAGAGCGCACCGGGGCGATGTGGGTGCCGGCCCCCCTGTGTCTGGGGTGGATGTCCTTCGGGGCATGCCACCTGGCATGGGGTAAGGTCCGGTGTCCCACTTTTAGGGTGGTGCCGCTCCCAGGCCGCTCGGACATATTCCGAGGTCGGGGTCGGGAGCGGCGGTGGGGCTGGGGCGGTTTCTAGGGGCATAGCCCGTGGACTCCGGCCCAGCCCGCACCATGCGTGGTGCGATGGAAGGAAAACCATGTCAAAAAACCCGGGTAGGCCGGACCCGTGAGGTGGGTTATACCAACCGGCCTAGGAGTGGAGTCTCCGATATAACCTCCCGTGGAAGACAACCACGTTAAAAAATTACGTTTCATGGTTGCTATGAAAAAGACGAGAATAGACGTACCGCCCCAGGGGTCCCGGAGCCCCAGGGGCCGGCGTGGGGGGGGGGTGGTGTGGCCTTCCCCACGTCGTCATCGAGCGACACACCGGGTAGGGGGTGCGACGCAGGCCCCCTACCCAAGAATGCGCCTGCGGGTGCGGAGGCCGAGTGGGATAGTGCCAAGGTCCTCCTTTTTGAGAGGGCCTTGGCCGTCTTGGAGGGGCTCCTCCAATTATTGGGGGAGCGGAGGTCCACCACCGGGGCGTGCGTTCCATCGTACGCCTCGGTGGTGAAGGGAGGAAGGTGGTCTGGGTGTCCCACACGGACGGTGGGCACTCAGACCCCTTCGGAGGTTAGTGTTCCCCCCAGGTGCTTTAAGTGCCTGAGGCGGGGGCACATTCGACGTTTCTGTCCCTCCACCGCCGACCGGGGCAATTGCTGCCTCCGGTGCGGGGTGGAGGGACACAAGGTTGGGCAGTGTGCGGCTACGGCCGCACATTACCCAAAGTGTAAGGAGGAGGGGCTTCCCGCCTCCCATCGTATAGGTGGGGGCGGGTGCCCGTTGGTTCCCCCTCGCGAGGGGGGGGGGCGGAGGAGAAGGAGGAAGAGGAGGGGGAGAGTCATCCCCCCTCCTCCGGTGGTTTCTGGGGAGGGGTCCCCATCTGTTGGGGTGTCCCCTCCTCAGGAGGAGGGAATGGAGGTGGTGGGCTCTCCTTCACGGGAGAGTCCACCCCTTCGGTCGACCTCCCCCATGGAGGTCGCCGCCGACAGTGGTGGATCTTCTTCCGCTGACACGGTGGTGATCTCCGTGGGGGCGGCCTCCGTGGGATCTTTTTCGGGAGCCCCCATGGAGGTGAATGATGGAAGGGAGGAGGAGAAATCTCCCCTCCCTCCCACGGAAGTTGGTGAGGATAGGGAGGGGAGACTCCCCCTTCCTTCCATAGAGATGGGTGGGAGGAGGGAGGGGGAACCCACCCTCCCCCCCGCGGTGGAGGTGGATGGGAGGGAGGGGGAGAGTTTCCCCCTCCCTCCCATGGAGGTCCTAGTCGGCTTCAAGCCGGCAGAGATTGTTGGGGAAGAGGCTGGAGACGTGAAACTTTCCCGCCTCATCCCCACCGTCAGCCTATCAAGGTTGACAGAGAAGAAGGAAGTGGAGGCGACGTCTGTTTCGGACGCCGTCCCGTTGGCTACTAAGGTGGCCAAGAAGGTGGGGGCGGCATCCTTGTTGGTTGCCGTCCCCTTGGCCAAGAAGAAAAATAAAAAGGCCAAATGGAGGAAAGTCGATCTGTCCGGGGAGGGAACTAAGGTTCCCCCCCGAATTGTGGACTCAATAAAGAAAGATGACAGGGGGGTTCGGTTCCTCCCCTTGATTTGGGGGGGAAACGGACCTCCCTGAGGTCATCCAAGGAGAAGGCGGAGGGGGGCGGCAAAGGGGTCTTTGTCCGATGTCGTCCACTTCGTCTTCTCTCAGCGTCGTCCCGGGCCTGACGAGCTTGACCCTTAGGGATACCCAAGGGTCGACCGCCAAACTCCACTGACTCGCTTGATCTGTGGCGGTTGATAAGGGATAGGGTGAGGGAGGTAGACCCCGAAATTGAGAGGGATCTCGTTAGGCTCGGTAAGGGAGAGACAGACGGGGGAAGTAGGGCCTGGACCGAGTTCTCGGCCCACTCCCTCCCCTATGGATCCGCAGGCGTCGGGCTCATTCGGGACATCATCAGTGGCTTAGCGGCGGAGAACCCCGGTTGGGTTCTCCGCTGCCGGGTGATGGGTCCCTGAGCGCGGCGTTTGGGACCCTGGGTTGGGGGTGACGCTTGCGCCCCCCCTGACCCAATTATTACTTGGAGGCCAACCCGGCTCTCTACCGGAGGCCGGAGGGGGGAGGATGTGTGACTAGTATCTCTCTCTTCCTTAAGTGCCCCCGTGTGGGCCGGGAAGGCCAACAAGATGGGACGGCTGGAGACGATAGTCTTCAGTCGCCCATAACCCCAACAACACCTAGGGTTGCCCCCCCTCCCAACATCTGGGGGGGGCAGGGGGGAAACCTGTACTGGTTGGCTGGGAGCGGGGGCTCTCAGCCATCCTGGTTTCCCCCAGCGTGGTGGAGAGGGAGGCGCTGGTCACGGCTCCCTCTCCAAATTACGAGAAGAAGCCCGGCTGGGCTAGTCCGAGAGGGGGAGAGAAGCATGCCTTTAGGTGATTCCTCTCCCCCTCTCATTAAGGGCCAGGTATGACAGACCCGGGGGGGTTTAGTGGGTATGCCGGCTAAATACGGTGAGTCCCACATAACCCGAAAGGTTCCCCCGAACCCCTCGGGTATCCATAAAGGATTTCCCTCTCGACAACAAAAAAAAAAAAAGGTTATAGGACGTCGTAATCCTAAATTTAAGGTGAGTAATTGTTGTCCATATGTTGGGACTTTTGAACCGTTAATGGCGAACAATATGTATGTTGTTTCTGGCGGTTTTCCATGTGCCCGTGTAAGTGGAACGAGCGAGATGTCCGCGCCGGTATCGATGAGGAAGATCATGCCCGATGTGTGGTCCTTTACGTGGAGCCTTGGTGAAATTGAAATGCCGCCGTCGCACAGTTTGAAATTGATGTAAAAAATTTCATTATCATTTTGTATAGTAATGAGAGTAGTGAGAACATAATTTTTATGAACATAAATAAAGTATTTTTTTTTGGTAGGTTCTCGAAATTGAAATATCGTCTAAAAATACGAACGCGCAATTTATGAAAATATATCGTATATTTTTAAATATGCTGGCAATATGAAAGTGCCTATTCATTAATTTCATCTCCAGAGATATTGATGTTTGCAAAATAGTCAATAATCAATGTAAAATAATACATGTTGTAGTAGAGGGAAAGACGTAAAATATCAATTTTTTGTAATTTACGACAATACACTCCCTATCGATTGATCATTCTCCTACATTCCTCTTTCTATCGAAATTGTTATTATAATTATAGCGCTATTTTGTTTCTTTTACTATACACTTTAATTTAAATATGCGGCACATATGCGGCATTTGACATCTAATAGTTCAAAATTTGTCTCAAACGTATCTGTGCGCGAGGATCGCTGTCTGTTTCTTTCGGTCCTGCACAGTAAAAGTGTAGCAGAGTGTCGGTCGGCGCAGCGCTAGCATTTATTTTCTTTCGTTAACTACTTCGATGCATCGCACTGATAGCTATAAATAAAGTATTATATTATTGTGTTTCGCTTGATTTTCAATACTATCATCACATTATATGTATAAGCACTGTATTAAATCGCATTTTGTCATATTCACATTTGTTTAAGTTCTTCTTGTTTAATAGTGTCGTTTCAAATAGTTAATGATCTTTTAATTGACTCTTTAATTAATAAGTCTAATTAGTTATCGGTCATTTAGTGTTTGATTTCTACTCAATAAAAATGGCGCAATTTATAAAAAGAGATATTGTTGACTTGCTTTTGAATAACGATAACGATATAGACTTCGTTATTAAAACTATTATATTAAAGCAAGGCTTTAATGTAGAAGATTTAGAAAATGATCAAGTACGTAATTTAAGAATGTCTATATCTACTGTAAGGACTAAATACAGGCAAAAATTTGAACACGTTGGCAGGAAAAAAGACAGATTTTATAAACAATTTGCCGATTGGCTAAATACAGAATTCAAAATTCCAGATTTCCGCATAAAAGAAGAAGGAAAATCTATATCTTCGCCTTTAGTTGGTCGTCCACGTATTGAATTCAAAGACAAATCTGCTAGATCTCAACGCCGAGAAGTATTAGAGATAAGTACTGAACATAATCATGATGCTTTAAAGCTTAAAAAAAAAAAAAAAAAAAAAAAAAACAAACAAAAACAATCTTTTTACTTCGGATTCGAAATTAGCGACCTCAAAAACCTCTAGGCACCGAATTTCACGCAAATCCATTAAAATTTCGTAATTATAGCCGCCATATTGAATCTGCCATTTTGAATTTTTTGTTTTTGACATCAGATTCGAAATCAGCGACTCTAAAAACCCCACTGTATCAAGTTTCACACAAATCCATTAGCATTTTGAATTTTGGCCACTTTTTGAAGTTTCTGACCCACTGTGCGTCGGAGGCTCCGACAGACGTCGGCTTCCCTAGTTTCCCTGTTTGGATGCGCTCGGATTTGTGTTATTGCTGCAAGGAGGGTTGCACTTGCGTGCTAGATTACCGAAGCGTTTATGATAGTAGCATTGATCTGTTTTTCCTGAGTTGGTGGTGGCCGGTGTGTCGGTCTGTTGTTCCTTCACTTGACGGTGTCGGCTGTGGCTACGACTGTGTCTACGGTTATAACTTTGTGTTTTATTTGTTTGAATAAGTATACGTACCTGAGTTGTTAACTCTGCGATTTGTTGGGCTAGCTGTTGTAAGGGCTCTCCTTCTAATTTCTTTGTTGCTTTTACTGTGCTTACGGCGTTTATCGTGGATACGTCGCCTGCCATGGAGCAGTCTTTGAGTTTGTCCGCGCATTCAGCCAGTTTTTCGAGGTTTTCGTTATCAAAGATCAATAGTAGCTCTTGTATCCGTGCGGGTAAGCGTTCCAGCCACAACGTTCGAAGGAGATCGTCCGTAACGTTTGCGCCGGCGAGGCTTCGCATTTCCCGTAATAGTTGAAGGTTTTTTTGTCTCCGAGTACGACACCGTGTAATAAGATGTGTAGCTGTTTTTCGTGTGAATCACTTAATCTAGAGATTAGTGCTTCTTTGAACCGTTCGTATTTTTGTTCTACCGGGGGGTTCTCAAGAACGTCTGCTACGACTATCATGGTTGTTTCGTCCAAATGTCGGATAATCGCGTTGTATTTCTGTTCGTCCGATCGGATTCGATACGCATTAAGTTCACTTTTGAGCTGTACGAACCATAGTTTTGGACGATTCTTCCAGAGAGGTGGGGAGGCGAACGTTTTGGAATTCTGCGGCAAAGCTTCCTCCTGCATTGGTAGAGTTTCCCGGGTTTGCTGTGCCCGTATTTGGTTGGTGTGCGTGGGCGTCGGCATGTCGTTGATGTCTTCTCGTACTTGTGAAAACTGTGTCGGGCCGGTTATTCCGTTGTCGGGTGGTGTGCGCGGGATCGACATGGCGTCACCTTCTTCTTTTTTTATTGCGTGTTCTTTCTTGACGGGGTCACCAATATGTAACGTCTCGCCAATACGTGGCGGCTCGAATCCTTATGTAATTGAGTAGGATGAGGAGGTGTACGTGTATGATAAGATAAGTATTTTCTGTTAATCAAAATATCTTATTTTATTTTTTACACTTTACATTACATTTTTTATTCTTTACACTTTCTTAGTAACTACATGGCTGGTTTATGCTTCGGTCTTAATCTTAATCTTAAGAGTTGATAATGTAGAATGCCATAGGGACGTTTATACTTCCCTAGTCTTAATCTTAGTCTTAATCTTAAGCTTAAAAAGATCCTATCTTTTAACTTTAATCTCTAATGTCCTAAGACCGGGCCAATGAGGCAGACGTCCGAGCAGCGAAATAAGCAAAAAAATGCAAATATTGCCTATGTCAGTAGGTAATATTTGTTATTAACATGATTAATTCTTGAATTTTTGCAATATACTTTCACTATAATCTGCAGCACCAGTGTCTATTACGCTTTGTGGCTAAGTTTTGTTATGTATTTGCACATGCGTAGTCCGAATTTCTAAGGGAAGCATAAACGAGTCCTTAAAATTAAGTTAAGACTAAGACTAAAATTAAGATTAAGACCGAAGCATAAACCAGCCAACAGTTATCACAGTACCAGAGCTAGGAACAGAATAGAATGAATATGGCTTCTACCACAGCGTCCCGGGTGTGACGTCCCGCCAATTTTTAAAATTCGAAAGACTCCCTTATCTTATAATTTTTGCGTTACTAGATACTTATTCACAATCTTACATTATTGCGAATTATCTCTTTCCTTTTTCCACTATTATACATATATATATATATATTCCAGTATTAAAATCATTATTTTCTATAATACTTACCATTTTAGTACACTATTTTATTATTAATTACATTTTATTACATTATTTTATTATTAATATATTTTTCTACAAATTGCTGTTTTATTATACTCTTGCTATATATATATATCTAATATGCAACAAGACGTTGCTATTGGAAAGATGGAAAAATATTAGAAAACAAAATAAAAAGGAAGAAAAACGTAAAATCTAAAAAACCCACATAAAATCTAATTGTATCAATTAAAATTATTACTAATGTCTCACCCAGTATGTGCCGCGACTTCCATGCATAGGGAGTCTCATTATATATATATTTTTATTACTGGCACAGTATGCCAATCACTATAACTTTAATTAATATCATATACTATATTTATAATAAGACACAATACGCGTATATATATATATATATATATAAAATATATATATAAGTATATATATATATATATATCGTCATGATGCGGACAATGCATTCAAATAATCATCTTTAATAAGCGACATCGAAAAGGTAGGAAAACCAGATAAAAATTATAAAATTAAAATCAAATACAAAAACAAATCTAGCATATTCGTTATCGAATTATATTAATGTCTATTTATAATTTTACATTATTACAAATTATTTCTTTTAACTATTGTTTGACATAAACATATATCCTCTATAATGTTTAACGCTAATTTCACTATTCCATGTATGTATTACTCTTCTGTTCTTAATTTTTAATTTTTACCCTTTAGCATAAGTTCATATTTTGCATAGCATTTTATGTTTTAATTTCGTTAATATACAGATAAATATACCCTATAACGGAATGTGCAAAGAAAAGATAAGAAATTCACATAAAAATTATAAAATACAAATAGGCTAAAAAGGTTACCATACACACGTATATATATATTTTCATACATTTATTCATTATATATTTTATTTATTATCTCATATATATTTTTACATTTATCTCATTATACTGGCGTTAGTTATTAATTAATAAGTATACATATAAACATTTAAGTTATTCTTTAATTCATGCGATTATCATATAAGGCGACCAAAGATTTTAACTGAATTAATCCATTTACTACGCTTGTTTCTGCTTTATTGGGTTGCCAATTTCAATATCTCATTCTCTATTTCTATGTTGATCATTATTCCGATAACCAACCGCTTTCTTATTCAATTAATAGATTACATTTTCCCTTCTATATATTGCTAATTACAACACTCTTGACGAACCGTTATTGAAAATGTAGGAAAGGATATCAGGTACTAATTTAATTATTCTAAAATATAAATTATAAACAATTCGTTGTTGAAGCTTTTAATAATGAACGCGTCTGCAAAATAAACTTTCATATGCCTTAATGCAGACGGCTAACAATGTAAAGACTCTCACTCAGACAGGCAATCTAGTTTCAATCATTGTAATAATTTTAAATATCTTTCTAATTTTACCTTTCTCATTTAATAAAAACGAAATTAAATTTTTATAACAACTGGATTTCCTAAATAACCGTATAATAGCTGCTTATGAGAGTAATGTGTATATAAATTTTTTTTTTTAGATTTCCAATTATCATTATCTTTTTTTTTTTAATTAATTGATTAATTCTCCACAAAACTTTAATACAATCCAAAAGAGCCTTTTAAACCAAAATTCATGCAACTCTCTGTTTTCCAGAATTCCTCTTAATTCACAAATTATTGCCAAAAACGGTTCCTAAAGAATATTCGGGTGGTCCTTGTAGTATGGACTTCTATATACCTTAATTTTTTCTTTCTTATTGACCCAAGTATACCCTATCCCACACACGTTTTGGGTGTTCCCCCATACACCCAGATAAAATGACAAAATATTAAAACTCCTTAACCGCCTCCGTTGGAAATTAACCCTACTCACTTCGATTCTAAGTTTCAATTAAACTATCATCCGTCGGGGAAACGCAAAAAAAATATATCTTGGTAGGACAAAAGGCGTAAATCCCTCCCAAGTAAACCCTTTTGCGTTTTTTTTCAAATTAAACCTGTCCCCCCCTTCGTGTTTTTGCACGTAATACTTAACTCCCTCGGCTTCTTCGTTATTTAAAGCGCAACTTTCCTCTTCACCCCCCCTTCTCACTGTGCTCCTTTCCCCTTCGCCATCGCAGAAAATTATAAAAATTCCCGATGTGCTTAAAAGCAAAATGTCCACTCTGTACGTAAATTCTATTAAACTTAACCCTTGTTTCATGACAAATTATTTACTAAGGTAGAGCGGTGGAAATGGGTCCAATTAAAACTAAAATCCTGCCTTCCCCTTAACAAACATCAAAGATTCTTTATTCCCCTTTTGTTAAAAAATTGCAAACGCCCTTTGGTGTTACAATCCTACTAGGATACCAAGACCACGGCTTCGATGAAATTATTCAAAAAATATCTTCCTTTTAATTTAAAATTTAAAAAACCCCCTTTATTATTACGGAAAATACATATGTGGGTTAAGGGTTTACTTTATCAAATGTAAATGTTTCCGTTTCGGTTGTGTCCCATTTTGGTTATGCAACGGGGTGTAGACGATTCCGTAATGCAAAAATGACGAAACTTTTTAATTTATGCACGTAACGGTACCACCCCTGTATAATGTAAGTTTAAACATTTTAAAAAAATGTTAAGTCACGTGTTTTTTAACAGGCCCCCTTGAAAAAAGAAAAAATATTCCAATATGCAAATTCACCCTTTTATCAAGTGGTAATAAGTACACACCACCCCCCGGGCTCGGAAAATCTGCCGTAGCTCATCAAGCGGAGCGAAAAAAGTTGTCAGAAGGATCAGAGGTTTTAAAGTGTAAGCACGCGCGAGTTTTAAAAGGAAAAAGGAACTTAGAAATTTTTCGTCAGTTTGAATTTATAAAAGAACTCATACTTATACTACTTCAGTGCGGATCAATTCAGTGCGGACGTACATTATATCATAGACAGAAGGATCAGAGGTTTTTAGTGTGAAGAAAAAGAGTTATTCATTACCAATCATAAAAGATTTTACTCAGATCAGCCAACCATACTCAAGGATATTGTCACGAGAGGAAGGACACGAGATTAAACGTGATAAAAGGTTACTATAAAATAGACACAGTAAGTTTCTCATCCCTTATTTTGTGTACCTTTTTTGTTAATTTCAACGGCCGAACCGAGTCATTGCTAAAATGCGCCATTTCGTGGTACCCGATTTTCGATATTTTTTTATGTCACCTTTTACTAATTCTATTATTCATAATTTGTGTCAATTCTTTTTTCACTGCTATTAATTACCTTCCAATACGCTATTCAATCCATTAATCATTACAAATTTGAGATTTTTATTAATTTTTGATTAAGTCACTTGACTTCAATACGCCAATATTATTAGCTCACTAGCATTCATACAAAATTATAAAATCATAATTACTGGATTCTAAATGTGCTGGTATAGACCAAAGCGGCCGATTTTACTTATATTTTGCGTTTTTATAAGCGTTCAACTATATTAATAAAGTATTACACATTTATGTTTTAAGCCCATGTCACTAGGCTACCTCTATCTGTCAAGAATTTCGAACTTATTATTTTATTAAACTACAACCGTGGAATCCAGAGAATCGTTGTGCACTCTTTTATTGTTAATCTAATCAACTATTGTGACAGATCGTTGGAAAAATATATTTGAACGCTTGAAAATTTTGTAATTCTTATATTGTAACTCAACATTGAAATTTTACTACGGAACATTTATGAACCATTGATGCTATTGCTATTGCAATTTTATCAAATATTATTGCTTTAAAATACATTTCAATTAGCTTTATACTTCACTCTGAATTTGCATACCTGTTATAATATCAATATAAACTTTAAAAGTTCATACATGTTCAGTAATTAATTATAATTTAATCACCTGGCGCTTCAATATTTTATTGCGAATCGAAATTTAATATAATTTTGCGACCTGAACCATAATTATATTCATATTTAAATCTTTGAACAATAAATTTGAATCTTGAACACCTATATATGTGTCATATAACTCTGATAGAAATTGAAATTATCATACCAAATTATATATTAACAGTTCAATTTACTATTTATATTAAGTCATTTCTATTAACATTTTACGTTGATTTTAGAATTAAATTCTCATCAATTCATGACATAAATAACTCCTTATTACAATAATTAATTCATTTTGCTATTAACTCGAACTATTCAAATCATTGAAATTCTACATTAAAGTTTTGAATTTGCTTTTCATTTATTTCAAGAATTTACTTTATGATTATTACAATCACCCTTTCCTCAATCCTCTCAATAATAAAATTTCTTACAGCTAAAAGTGGCAGAAGAATAAAGACAAGTTGCGACAATTAAAACCTTTATTAAATTAAATCCATAATTACAATCTTTTGTTATTACATAAAATCTATCAGATATAATTAACTAATATACATATTGCTATTAAGTTTTTAATACTTTATTTAATATTCAAGATTATGATTACAATTATTATTATCATTCCATTTCTGTGACTGTTTTCCATCTTCACTGCCCGTCAAATAATTTCATGTTATCCCTCTTTTACAAATTTTAATAATTAATCCTCATTTCTTTTGTAAATCCTTACAACATTATTAACCCTTTCGCCGCGTGCGCCCAAAACTGAAGCAGAGCGACGTGGAGGGCCGTGGATTCCAGAAAGGAGGCATGTGCCCAAAACTGAAGCAGAGCGACGTGGAGGGCCGCTGATTTTCTTTCCTCAAAATTTCCTTTCGCCGCGTGCGCCCAAAACTGAAGCAGAGCGACGTGGAGGGCCGTGGGTTCCAACCAGGTGGCGTGAGCCCTAGGCCGTCATCTTTCCTACAATAATAATCCTTTTAGAGTAGCCATTCCAAATCTTCATCTCAGTCACAAATTCATTTTTTTTTTTTTTAAATAATTTAAGCGACTATATATGTGTTGAAATATTTAATCATTTTCCTTCTCTTTATTTTAATAGCCTCACTTTCATACTTCAATTTTATTTTCACAATTAATTATCAACCTTATCCCTATAACTTTCAACAAGTTTAACATTCATCATGTTTTGCAACTTGCCGCCTGCCTGAAGAAATAAAGATTTTACCAACTATATACCGTGTCATTTATTCTGTCTATACTTATAATTGATTTGAATGACTCGTGTACTATTGCTATTATTATTATGATTCTTGTACTCATTATGTATTACTAAAATTATTATTGCCCCTTTTATTCACTATATATTATCGAATTTGCTTAGTCAAAATTTGGTTATACTATTATCTCTGTTCCCTTAATAGATGGTCAGACCGGACCAATCGCCGGTATCGAAGTACCAAATACGCCACACTGTAACATTTTACCTACCAAAACGAATTCTTGCCGCAAGGATCAAGCCGGTTCCCATTCCAAAACCCCTCACACTAACTCCCCAACCCCCTAGAGCTAGACAAGAACTTCCCCCCTTGATAGATCTAGAAGCGGAGCCAGGCTTCATTCCCCGACCGATCCTGATTGACTTATCTACGCCTATCCCAAGAGTCGTTCCCCAAAATCCACCCCCAGTTGTCCAGGAACCTCAACCAGGTCCATCTTCGGCTCCCCACGTGGCTCCTACAGATCTCCATTCTATTTCGCGCCCCTCTTCATCACCATATCTTCCCATTTATGTCTAGGACCTTCCACTGCCGTTGAACGTCCTAAAATTCTCCATATCCCCTTACTCGTAGACCCCGAAACGTTGCATCCAGAAGACGCATACATTAGAAATTTGTTCATCCGAGCACACTTCCCGCATTTAAACCCGAGTAGCTTCAACAAACGTCGCGAGGAAGCGCGCCCATCGGCCGATTCGGGAGAAGCATCTACGAAACGAGCCAAGACGAGATGAATCATTTTTATTAAAGTAAATAAATCATTCATTGTACTAATCTTATTCAATCACTTGACTCCTCTGTGACGACAACTCTCGCCAATCCCAGGTAAAGCTTGTGTAAGCAGGTTGACCGAAAACAACAATGGAGAGTACCTCTGCAGGTACACCGAGGTAGCACCTGCGAAGGAAAAAATATTGCGAACCGCGGATCAGTTTAATCAGTTTCAATTCGAGACTCGTTACTTGCTATTTCCATTCACGTAGAATTTTATCTTATCTTATCTTATATTATCTTGAACCGCGGGACGTGTTACGTCCCGCGGTTCAAGATAAAATAAGATAAGATAAAATAAGATGAATTCTATGTTAATGGAAATAGCAAGTAATGAGTCTTGAATTGAAACCGATTAAACTGATCCGCGGTTCGCAATATTTTTTCCTTCACAGGTGCTACCTCGGTGTACCTGCGGAGGTGCTCTCCTTTGTTGTTTTCGGTCAACCTGCTTACACAGGCTTTACCGGGGATTGGCGAGAGCTGTCGTCACAGAGGGTCAAGTGAGAAAGAATAAAGTTAGTTGAAATAAATTATTTATTTCTCAAACCTGTGAAATATGTTTATCGTCGTTTGGCTCTTTTGGCAGACTCTCCCAAAGCCGGCGAGGAACTCTGGCGTTTGTCGAAAAGAGATGGGCGAAGGTGGGGGGAAATGGGCGCGTATGTACGAATTTCGGATGTACTTTTCGTCTGGATCTAGTTGCTCGGGATTAGTATATAAAGGGATGTGTAGGATATTTGAAGAAGTCGAGCTTGAGGGACTTGGTTGAGGTTCTTCCGAAGAAGAGGAAGGAATGGTCCTGGAGGGTTGAAGGGATGAGGAAGGGCCTGGTTGAGGCTCTTGAATCACTGGGGGTGGATCTCGGGGGATGATTTGGGGGTTAGGTGTAGATAGATCTATTAGGAGGGGTAGAGGACGAGGGTTCGCTTCCGCCTCTAGATCTATTAAGGGAGGGCGTTCGCGTCTAGTTATTAGAGGGTGAGAGATTTGTGTAGGCGGTTTCTGGATAAGAAGGGGTTTAACTTTTACAGCTAAAATACACCGTGGAATAACAGAGGTCGTAGTGCCGCGCGATTTTGATTCTACCTTTGGTGGAACTGGCCATCTATTTAAAGTGAGACAAATGGAAATAACTGATTTATGGCAATTCGAAAACTCAAGAGTACGTTATTAAATAAGGATAATAGCAGTATTAACAAAATTACATGAAATATTCAAATTTAAAGACATCTGTATAAAATGTTCAATAAGCATATGAAATATTCAATCAATAAACAATAAGCACGTGAAATATTCGATTCAATAAAAGGGTTAACAATAATAATTGACACAGGGTAATTATAAAATATTTTATTTCTTCAGGCAGAGACAAGTTGCTAGCGCAAAAGTAAAAGAAAAAACGAGAGATACTAATAGAAATAAAATTATCGAATAAAACAAATGAACAGTAATAATAATGAAAGAAAGCTTTTGTTGAAGATAAAAGTACATGAATTTAAAATGTTGATTTAATTATTCAGAAGGTTTAATTATAGTGACTGAAAGAAAATTTAGGATAGTTACTCTAAAAGGGATTATTATTATAGGAAAGGTGACGGCCTCAGGCTCACGCCACCTGGTCGAAATCCACGGCCCTCCACCTAGCTCTGCTAAAGTTTTGGCACACGCGGCGAAGGAAAATTTCGGGAAAGGAAAATCCACGGCCCTCAACCTAGCTCAGCTAGAGTTTATGGAACACGCAAATTTTCCGGAAACCACGGCCCTCCACGTACGGTAATCAAACCGAGGCTTATGGGCACACGCGGCAGAAGGGTAATTAGTAGAGTCTGGAAGTTCAGATGGAAGTAAAATCCGATTGTTAATATTATGAGAAAATATAAGAAAAGGATAGGTAGGAAACGAGGATTGTCAGCCGTAAAACAAATCGCGGGGGTAAATGTCCACGGTAACACTACTGACACGTACTGACTTGAGGAATTGATTATATATATATATGTGTTGAAACAGTCACAAAGAAAAAATATAATGATTATAGATTTAGCGCGTCAATTGAAATATGAGATACTGAATGAAATATATATGTTATTAATAATATTTAAAAGACTCAATGAAGGTATGTAAAAAATTTAATATATAAATTCTTTTGGAAAATCTAGCAACTTGTTTTGTTTTCCTGCCACTTTTCAGCTGTAAGAATAATTATTGTTAAGAGAATTGAGGTAAGGATGATGATAATAAATATAAAGTAATTCTTGGCGTGAATTTGGTTTATCAATTCAAAATGTCAAAATTTGATTTTAATAATTCAGAATAAAAGAGATATTTAAATTGCTCAACTATAATTAATGTTATGGCAAAAGTTACTTGATTTCTATGACAGAACAAGATTCCAATTTAAAGTCTATATAAAATATTAATAATAGTAGTTTAATATAGATTGGAAAGTTCGAAGTTAATGTATAATGTGGTAATATGAGTTTTATTTCTATCAGAGTCAATTGGTACATATACGTATGAAATTATAAACCAAAATTTATTTAAATTCCAAATTCAATTATAATTATGTTTTACGCCACAAGGTTGTTTTTCAATTTCCTTTACATTTGACAACACATCGAACTTATCGTAATTGAGTGAGGAAGCTTGCTGAACAGTTATGAATGCGCTAATTAAATTCATTAATCATGTGCGGTTCGCATAAATTTTAAACAATACTTCGGTTAAACAACATTAGTGTTAAGACTTATAAATCATAAATATTCAGCTTCCCACCTCATAAACTGATTTACAATAATTAAATTCGAAATCTTCAAGTGTTCAACTATATATGTTTACTTATTTCAAAAATAGAAAATGACAATTGAATGCATTACCAGGTATTCAATAAATTAAATTAAATTAGAATAGTAATTTTGGAATCTTCACAACGTCATCACTCAACGATTTGTGTCTATTAATGTAGGCTCAATGCTTGGCCGTAATTATTTCATTGACATGGTTGGAATAGTCGAGCACTTGAATGGACACAATATACAAATCGAACAGGCCGATTCAATAGGGATGATAACAATTAAAATCTAATAGTTTTAACTTTCAAAATTTACAAAGATGCTAATAACTCAGCAATATAAAGTTAGAATGACCAAATAGTTTATTATAATGATTGAAAAATGTTTAAACATCTACAATTAATGAAAGAGATTATAATTTTGGATATAACTTCGTTCATAAAAGAAAATTATTGGAGGTTTGCAACTAATATTCGTAATTAATGTTGTAAATTAAATGATTGACATAGGGAGTTACTTAAATATATGATACGAAATGACGGTTTATAGGGGTATGATTATTCGGCCGTAAATGATTAACGAAAATATATGCTAAATACAGAATAAAGGACTTACGGTAATCGTTTGACAATAACTTCTTAGTTACATTAAATCCCTTTTTTTTCGGACAAGAATATTCTCCTGTATCTTTTGGTTTAATTGGCTGGTCCGAGTGGAATCCTTTATATTCGGTAACGGGATAGTTCCTTTCCTCCACGTTCTTTCTAAGCGTGCTTTTACTTTGAACTCTCACTTCTTTCTAACTATAGTTTCGATTAACAATACATATAACTGAATATAACTGACTTGAGTATAAGTATAAATTTTACATTTCGAAAAATATTCTAAGTTCAAATTTCGTTGAAAAACTCGCGCGTGCTTTTACTTCGAACTCTCACTTCTTTCTTTACAAAACTTTAACTTTAACAATAATGTTCACTGAATACACTTGTATGGATATTACAAATTTCTTGTCGTAAAATTTCTAAGTTAATTTTCAATTACGCCGGAGCGCGTCTTTTTGCTTTAAACTCTCACTTCTTTCTGTCGACTTTTTTCGCTCCTCTTGATGAGCTACGGCAGATTTTCCGAGCCCTCAAGATTTTAACGGGGGGGGTGTACATAGAGTAGGGAGTACGCTCTTAAATGCAAAACGTAAAGGGTAGGAAATCGTGACGTACGGCTCTACGTCATGTTAACTTGCATCAGCCTGGTGACGAATAGTTTGGTAAATTATAAATGCAACCCGAGTATTTTTCTCGTCTTATCTGTCAGACGTTTTGGCGTCTCACAACTTTTAATTCAACAATTTTTGCGCGGTGGTATGAAGCGGCAAGAATTGTTGAGACTTATTAACTTTGATAAAGGGTGAAATGAATATTTTTTTGTCAAGGTTGCGGCAAGTGAACAATAATATTAACTTATTTGTAAGTGTGAATAAATAAAAAGTGTGAATAAACGACGTGAATAAATTAATAGTTCGCATTAATCATTAACAATAGTATGAGATATATAACGTTGCATAAGATGACAAAAGAAATTAATGATAAAGTACAACATATGTATTTAATAATAATAAAAGGAGTAATTTAATTAAAAGAAAATGTTCTGAATAATTTATGAAGCGTGGTATATAGTAGGATTGTAATAAAGGAGTTGCATTTTAACAAGGGCGTAAGAATTGCATGTGTGGGAGGAAGATAGTTTAATTGAATATGGTATATGAGTAATAATGCATTAGACAAGGTAAGTTTAATAGAGTCATGTATAGTAGCGGTGTGCTAGCAATAGAATAACTTTATATGAGTGCGAGAAAGTAAGCTTAATAAAAGGGAGCGTAGGAAATTATACGTGTGAAACAAGGATAGTTTAATAAAAAGCAAGGCACTTGGAGGATTAGCCAAGCAGAAGTAAAGCATAATTAATTGGTTAATGCAATTAAATTTTAGTCGCCTTATAATAATTACATGAATTAAAAGTAACTTAAATGTTTAATATTTGTATATAATATAATTAAAATACATATCTAACGCTGGTATAATGTAATAAGTGTATGAGAATATATGTATACGTGTGTATTGTAACCTTTTTAGCCTTTTTGTATTTTATAATTTTTATATGAATTTCTTATCTTTTCTTTGCACATTCCGTTATAGGGTATATTTATTTGCATATTAACGAAATTAAAACATAAAATACTATGCAAAATATGAACATATGCTAAAGGGTAGAAATTAAAAATTAAGAACAGAAGAATAATACATACATGGAATAGTGAAATTAGCGTTAAACATTATTGAGGATATATGTTTATGTCAAACAATAGTTAAAAGAAATAATTTGTAGTATCGTGAAATTATAAATAGACATTAATATAATTCGATAACGAATATACTAGATTTGTTTTTGTATTTGATTTTAATTTTATAATTTTTATCTGGTTTTCCTACCTTTTCGACGTCGCTTACTAAAGATGATTATTTGAATGCATTGTACGCATCATGACGATATATATATATATATATATATATATATACATATATATATATACGCGTATTGTGTCTTATTATAAATATAGTATATGATATTAATTAAAGTTATAGTGATTGGCATACTGTGCCAGTAATAAAAATATATATATAATGAGACTCCCTATGCATGGAAGTCGCGGCACATACTGGGTGAGACATTAGTAATAATTTTAATTGATACAATTAGATTTTATGTGGGTTTTTTAGATTTTACGTTTTTCTTCCTTTTTATTTTGTTTTCTAATATTTTTCCATCTTTCCAATAGCAACGTCTTGTTGCATATTAGATATATATATATAGCAAGAGTATAATAAAACAGCAATTTGTAGAAAAATATATTAATAATAAAATAATGTAATAAAATGTAATTAATAATAAAATAGTGTACTAAAATGGTAAGTATTATAGAAAATAATGATTTTAATACTGGAATATATATATATATATATATCTATGTATAATAGTGGAAAAAGGAAAGAGATAATTCGCAATAATGTAAGATTGTGAATAAGTATCTATTAACACAAAAATTATAAGATAAGGGAGTTTTTTGAATTTTAAAAATTGGCGTGACGTCACAGACGTAACACCGGGATTCACTTATTTTCTTTCCATGAACCGAGATCCCTGATTCGCTGACTCAATGCGCATGAGCGGAGAGGTCGCCACACGTAATCTATCTGTCTTTTTCGACCGATGGAGACATTCCCACTCCTGAAAGGCTCGCTCCTCGTATGTTATAGAACTCAATGCTCTAGTCTCCATGGTTATTACGATCATATTGCTATGAGTGAATTTTATTATTTATTTGCGGTCTGTTACGTAATTTAGAAAATAGAAACTTATGAAAAATGGTCGTGGCTATCGGATTTGAAGGTAGCGCGAATAAATTGGGTGTAGGAGTAATTCGCGATCAAGATGTATTGTCGAATGTACGTCACACTTACATTACTCCGCCAGGAGAAGGTAACCTTCAAATAATCTTTTGTAAATATACATATAGTAAATGCTTTATATTTATTAATATAAATCAATTCCTGATATTATTTCTGTTTTCTATTTAATTTGTACCATGTCCGTCAGTTCCTAATCAACATTAAACTTAAATTAACTATACTTCTATAGTAGTAAGTTGGAAAGGAAGGAAAAATAGATTTTAATAAAAATTTAATAAAAGTAGATTTTAATAAAAAATTTTATTTGTTAAATTATGCATAAATACAACACTTTTATTATACAAAAATATCTTTGTTCATAAAATGTCATTAAATTGAGTTTACTTAAATTATAAAATGTTAATGTTGTGTAAAAAAATCAAGTTTTATTTAGATTGTAATATACGATAAATAAATTAATTTTACATATTTATTTATGCATTTGTTAATCAAGACATTATTATGTATGTTAATATGTACATGATATATTTTTTATTTCCTTTATTAATGTTTTTATTTTTTATTATTTGAATTCTATCTATCAGAGTTTAATTTGTTAATATAAATATTGCTAATATGATGAAAATAAAAATTATGTTATACATGATATAAATTATTTATTATTTATTATTTATTATTTATCAAATAAAGTTCATTAGTTTATTATTTTTTAAAGATTTTTTAAGCTTTTTAATAGATTATTTTATATTTTTCAAGTTCTAAAGACTTGTAATATGTAAATATATTAATTGGTAATTTAGATATATTTTTATATCAGGTTTTTTGCCTAGAGAGACAGCACAACATCACAGGAAGCATATATTACATATTTTGCAAAAAGCATTAGATGATGCAAAGATCAATCTGAAGGATGTAGATATTATTTGTTATACAAAGGGACCAGGAATGGGAGCACCACTGACAGTTGGTGCTTTAGTGGCTAGGACTATCGCTCAATTATACAATAAACCTATGGTTGCAGTCAATCATTGTATTGGTCATATTGAGATGGGACGTTTAATTACTGGTACTGAAAATCCTACTGTTTTGTATGTTTCTGGTGGAAATACTCAAATCATTGCATATTCTCGACAAAGATATCGCATTTTTGGTGAGACAATCGATATAGCAGTTGGAAATTGCCTAGATAGATTTGCAAGGCTTTTAAAGCTTTCAAATAATCCTTCCCCTGGATATAATATAGAGCAGTTAGCAAAAAAGCAAGTAAATTTTTATCTGATTATTGTTTATTCTGAATATAAATATTAATTTTAAATTTATGTTCATGGATTTCATATGTTCGATTTAATTAAAATTTTATGAATGCAAAAGAGGTGAGAAACTAGTACCACTACCATATGTTGTAAAAGGAATGGATGTATCATTTTCTGGTATTTTAAGTTATATAGAGGAACATCTGTCCAAATGGCTTGATACGAAAGCATTTACTCTTGAAGATTTATGTTTCTCTTTGCAAGAGACTGTGTTTGCTATGCTCCTTGAAATTACAGGTAATTCTAAGTAAAATTTTTAAATAGTAGTAAAGTAGAATTTTTCTTTTGTTTTTTCTTTGTTTGTTTAAATTAATATAATAATATTATAGAACGTGCAATGGCTCATGTAGGATCAAATGAGGTATTGATCGTAGGCGGTGTGGGATGTAATGAAAGATTGCAAGAAATGATGAGTGTCATGTGTAAAGAAAGGAATGCGATTCTTTATGCGACAGATGAGCGGTTTTGTATAGACAATGGTGTTATGATTGCGGTTGCAGGGTTGCTCCAATATAAATTTAAGGGTAGTACTCCTTGGACGCAAACTACCTGTATTCAAAGATATCGAACAGATAACGTACATGTTTCCTGGAGAAAATAAAATTTACCAAGGAAACGTTAAAATTTAAATTTTCGTTATGTGGATTAATTGTGAGTGTTATAAAATATGTAGATGTACTAATATATATTTTCTAGAATTTAATTTATAATTTATCATTTTTCATGTCTTAAAATGTATTATTCTAGTAATAAATAATGAGATTATAATAATTAGAATTATAGAATTAATAGATTAAAATGTGCGTGCGTTGTATACAGGATCCAAAATTACTGTATATTCTCTCAATTCCTTATAACATTTCAAGATACGTTAAAATTTTTTTTTGTGTTCAAGGATATCGTATATCGAAAGGATTCTTCCACAGCACTTTATTCAACTCAATGGAAATATCAATACTTGGAAATAATTATTTACTTCATCCGTAGGCGACTTCGTTGCCATTATTACGTGTCGAAACCGGCTATCGGTATGCACCTTTAAATGATCTTTAAATTCACGCCGGCTTTTTAAACGTAGCCCGACACAATATACCTGTCACGCCAACCATGTGATCTCGTACACCGTCGACACGACAACACGGTCGTACACGCGTACAAAGCGTATATATCTAAGCCGAGCGCACACCTACAACTTGTAAATCCATTCATTGCTTTAACAATAAATTATTAAGTTATTAATATAATGCTCAAGTTCTTGACACCAATCGAACCCTGCTCCTGGCAAGCTTGTCCAAGCAATTCGATACGAAAATGGATCGTTTTAAGCTTAAAACTTTTTTCACATTATTAAATAACTAAGAAAATAAATCTTCTCTTCACTAGTCATTAACAATATAAAAAGAAGGGTATTATTTGGTGACAAACTGGCTATATAATGTCTTTATTTGTATTCACGACGTTTCGACAACGTTGGTTTTGGTCCTTTTCAAGTGAGGTATATTTTTTCACACAACAGTGTTACATACTAAAAAGAAAGGTGTTACATTTTTAAAAACAACGCTACAATTTTGTAATATATTAATTTACAACTTACAAAGACTGTGCATCAAATAGAGTCAAAATATAAAATAATAAATAAAAATCAGTCTGTGCAAGTGTAGAAAAACGTGTAAAAGATTCGTGAAAGCACGAGAGAGACTGAGCGGTAACAATTTCAACCGTCTTCTAAGTCCCGGACAAATTTAGAGTATACAAAAAATAAATAAATAAATAGTTGAAATGAATAGTTGACGTCTAATCATATTAAATGATAAATAAATAGATACAAGCCAATATAATATACAACAAGATCATTTATCACAAGATCATTTATCACACAAATGGAAACATTACTAAATGACGAAACCACTTATAAAAAATTAAAAAGAGATTCCACGAAATAGAAACCAAAATGAATGACTTAATTAAAACGTTGATGAACAATAAAATTATTGACCAGCACACTTATAAATCATTGAAATGTACAAATGGCAACTTACCGAGATGCTATGGATTGCCGAAAATTCACAAGAACGGGTTTCCCTTGCGCATTATTGTATCTGCATCAGGGAGTCCGTTATAGCGAGGTTTTTACATGAAATCTTGGAGCAATCGGTCCTGAAACCAAAATCTCACATTAAAGACAGTTGGATTTTTGTAGAAAACAAAAAATATAAATATTCAAAATAACGAAATTCTTTTATCTCTTGACATCACAACTTTATTTAACAACATACCTAAGGAACTAATCTTAAAAGCAATTGCATGTTGTACCACATCTCGAAATTAACAAAATTTAATTTGCAACAGTTCCTATATGCGATTGATTTAGTCTTATCTTCTACAAGTTTTGGTGGGGTTTGGGGGGTTGGTTTATGAACGAATTTTTGGCAGCCCAATGGGATCTCCACTTTCCCCCATTTTGACCGATTTAATAATGGACGACTTAGAGACTTAATGTTTGAGTCTTTTAGATTTTGACGTTCAAGTTTTTTATAAATACATCGACGACATTTTTATGATAGTTCCTGCAACTAAAATCCACACGATTCTTGAAATCTTTTTAATAGTTACCACTCCCGATTAAAGTTCACACATGAAACAGAAAGGGATTCCTCATTATTTTTTTTAGATACAATGGTATATAGGGAAAGTAACAAGTTAATAACAAATTGGTACCGTAAACCGACTTTCTCGGAATGCTATATTAATTTCTTTTTCAATCGCTCTCTTAGATATAAGAAAAACACAATCATAAATCTAGTTGACAGGACTATGTGTTGTTATCTGATAAAAAATTTCATTGTATAAATATTAACACAGTTAAAGATATCCTTAAAAACAACGGTTACCCGACACATACAATTAATAAACAAATTCAACTAAGACTAAAACAATTACAGCAGCGAAAAAACAACAATGACATTAATAATAAAAATAAAAATTTTGATTCAAGAAAATGTATACCTATCCCATATACCAAAGAATATGGTGAAAAATATTGAAAGAATATTGAGGAATATCAATTTTCATGTTTTGTTAACGATCTCTAAGAAATTAAACTGCATAGTTAAAAAGGTAAAGATATACAATGAACTTATTAAAACAGGTCTTATACATAAAATAGATTGCACATTTTGTAATGCTAGTTACATAGAACAGACATTTAGAAACACGGCTAAAAGAGCATCAAAATGACATTAAGAAAATACGAATCTAACCACTCAGTTGTGAGCAAATACAGAATATCTTACGCACATGAATTCGACTGGCAAAACCCTAAAATTTTATATAAGGAAAGACATATAAAAAAAAAGAAAGATAGCAGAAATGTTGTTTATTAAAAATGTAATTCGGCTATTAACTTACAAAAAGACACTAAAAACATAACTGTGATTTACGACAGCCTCATAAACATTATTTGATTTTAGTTATGTGCATCTATTGATGCACTTTTACTTATATTTTTATTTAAACCTTTATTTATTCTTTTATCATCTAAAATATGCATATTTTATTTATTTATTCATCATCTAACATATATTATATTGGCTTGTATCTATTTATTTATCGTTTAACATATTTAGACATTTCAACTATTTATGTATTTATTTTTTGTATACTCTAAATTTGTGCGGGGCTTAGAAGACGGTTGAAATTGTTACCGCTCAGTCTCTCTCCTGCCTTTACGAATCTTTTACACGTTTTTCTACACTTGCACAGACTGATTTTTATTTATTATTATTTTACATTTTGACTCTATTTGATGCACAGTCTTTGTAAGTTGTAAATTAATATATTACAAAATTGTAGCGTTGTTTTTAAAAATGTAACACCTTTCTTTTTAGTATGTAACACTGTTGTGTGAAAAAATATATCTCATTTGAAAAGGATGGTCAAACCAATGGTCGAAATGACGTCATGAATACAAATAAAGATATTATATAGCCAATTTGTCGTAAAATAATACTTTTCTTTTTTGATTACTAAATAACATTTAATACTTTAAATGTTCAATATATATCAAAGTACCTAAAGTATTTTGATATATAAAATTTAATTTGAAGTGTATATGAATTTGTGTATAAAAAATTGTTAAATAAATTTGTATGCATTATTTTTGATATTTTCCGAGCAAAAAATAAAAATAAAAATTAAATAGAAGTAAATCCGAGTAAAAATAATGCAAAATCTATATTGAACAACATCTTTTATACAGAGTTTAAATTATTTAACATTATAATTATTTAACATATTAGTTTATCAGAGTTTAAATTATTTAACATTATAATTATTTAACATATTAGTTTATCAGAGTTTAAATTATTTAACATTATAATTATTTAATATATATTTATATATAAAGTGCTTAAAGTATAAGATTAAAAAATTATAAAAATGTATAAAACGTACAAAACTATGTAAAAAATTGTAAAAGTGTGTAAAAGTATAATATAATTAAATAATAAATGTTATTAAGTAAACACAAATATGTATATAAACACAAATGTGTATATAAACATTATGTAAAAATTATTGATTTCTTGTTATAAGTAATACAATTTCAATAATAAATAAATTATATTACATATGCGTTTACGTAATAAAATTTAAGATTTAATTTACATTTTTACAATTTTATAGTTTTGTGCATTTTACATATATTTTTTATAATTTTATAATTTTATAGTTTTATACTTTAAGTACTTTATTATATAAAGTTTAACCTGATATGTGTATACATATATTTGTGTTTGAAGAACTATTAAGTAAATTTTGGTCCATTATTCTTACTATTTTCCAACAATAATAAAAAGAAGTATTAATAGGAATAAAGTCAGATATTGTTTAAATGCCACCATAAAGCAAGAATTTTTTAAAGATTTTTAAATACTGATCTATTGCATATCACGTTATTCATGTTTAAACGCCATAACAAATAGATCAGTTTCTGTCGACAATTTGCCATCAGTTGTGTCGGAGCAGACCTTACTTTGTTTCTGACAATTTAGCGTCAGCAGAGTCTGCCGACAATCTGCCGTGTACTTACTACTGATCTGCTCTATTTTTTCCGCTATCTGACATTTTGTTCTGGTTGCAGATTATGTCACATTTGTTTTAGCAGTCAACAGCACAATTTATGTCTAGTCCTGCTTAGTTCTGTTTCTATTTTGTTTCCATTCTACTAACATATGTGTGTAGATATTTTAAAATCTGTTTTCGACAGGTTTGGCTATCTGGGAATGTGAAACTGAGATTAAATATTGAAAACTCATGTGGAATCGTACAATAGACTTCGTTTCGTATTAAAACTGGGGTAGTGTGCGGTAGACTTTGCTTCGCATAGGAAGTTGGAAATCCATGTGCAACCGTATAATTAAATCTTGTTTCTCATTGAAAATAGTAGATGGTGTGAGATGGACCTCGCTTCGCGTGAAAAGTTGGAGATGTATGAAAAATCATACATAATACACACACACACGTGCGCGCGCGCGCGGTACAAAAGCTGAACTACGAGAATTATTTCTCGCATCTTTTGATATGATTACACCGGAAATGGTGCAACACACAGTATTGTTTTAAGAGCCGAATTCTGCATACGAGAGGAATGGCACTTCGAGTAGTTTTTGTATTAAAAAGTGAGAGTGGATTAGATTTATTGGAGAGACTACTATAATATAAAAAATACACCATGCATCTACCACAATTGCTGTAGAAATAATAGCGCCATATCATTTTCTTGTTACGGAAAGAGTAAAAGAAAATTATTTTTCGATGCGCTATTCTATGTCACGCACAGCGGTGTGTCCTATCACTCACCGCTCGTTACGCATGTACGCGTGCACATGTACGTACACGCATACATACAAAAATACATTTTTCTACGCTGTTAGAAGATTTCATTTTGATAAAAAAAAAAAGAAACAATTACAACTTAAAGCGGGAGCCTGGTACCACGCGCCACTCATGCATAACCGTTGCCGTTCGTAAACACTGCGCTGGATCGCTGGACGGCTGCATCTCGCGCGCATCCCGCGCGCTTGCAATTGGCGGTAGGCCGAATTAATACGCGATGTGTTTAATATATGTTTAATATATAATTAATAACTTGTTAACTATTGCGAAAATCGCAAAATGGTGCAGGATTTTTCGATTCAATTTAGTCCATTTTATCAGCACACGCTTGACAATAATTATGGGACACCCTGTATATGTATATATATATATATATATATATATATATATATATACATATACATATATGTATATATATATTTTTTTCTATCATTCACGGAGTCTTTCTACATTAAGATAAAATTACGTCGAGACCCTAACAGCACAGATGTCCCAAGGACGTCTCATCGTCCTCAGGACGTCCCTGGGACGTCCCCAGGAGACCTTGTGCTGTCTGGGGAGAGAGCGCCTGGCCAGTGCTTAACATATACTTTGCATTATACTGCTGGTCACTTGAACGGGAAACTATGGCGATTTTGCGGGAAAGTTACTTGTATGTAGTATATATTATATATATGGGGCATTCTTTCTGAACGGAAGACCCTATGCTCTCCAAAATTGGTTGGACTCGATTATACTACAATTTCAACCAATTTTTACAATTACTCCAATTTTACCGAAAGCCATTTTTCATAAGAATTCTGCGAGGTTCTTTCTAGTGAACTGCGGTATGTTAGCAAGATTTTTGGCCACCATATTGGATCCGCTATTTTAAATTTGGGCATTGGATTACTCATCAGCGGTCTTTGAAACTCCTGTATGACCAATTCCAAATAGATCCAATAAATTTTTAGTAAATTATGTTACCAAATGATTACAATAGACTTGGACTGATTTAGAGCGCAAAAATCGCAACTGATCGAAAGTTTTTCTGACACTTTGTCAGCTTGACCCGCCATATTGAGCCCGCTATTGCGAATTTTGAAAAGCGCCACACGGCAATCGAAAGCAGAGATTTCAAGCTTTCATTTGCATTTCCCCGTTCGTTTTTTTCGAGTCAAACCAATTTTGGAGAGCATAGGGTCTCCCGTTCAGAAATAATGCCCCATATATATATATATATATATATATATATATATATATATATATATGTGTATGTATATATGTATATATTTATATGTGTACACACACATACACACACGCAACACCCAATTTATTTTTGTCAGTTAACCATGGAACTTAGAAAAAAAGGGTAAATAATAAAAAATTAGAGTAAAAAATTTAGAAACTTGTAATCATTTATAACTTATAACTTTTCAACGAATAACGATCAAGTGATTCGTAATCAAGATGATTCAGAATGAAGAATCTTGACAACATATGTCAAAATTAAGGTCATTGGTGAGGTTGCTTTTTTTCTAAACATTTATCTCTTCTTCTTACAATTACAATACAATAGTAAAAGATATGGAGAATCTAAAAAAATGTGAAATTAAAAAAAATACAATTTCAAAGTTATTTATTTACAAGCGCAATGGCTATGCATGAGCGGTGTGTGGTGCCGGGCTCCCGCTCCAAGTTGTAATTGTTTTCCGTTTTTTTGTCGCAAATGTCCGGAAACACTCTGTATGTATATAATGTATGTATGAATGTATGTATGTATGTATGGTTATAATAGATTTTGTTTGGTATAAATTATTAACTGAAATTATAAATTTATGAGAGTAAAATACAATTCTTTGTAATGTGTCAAGTAGTTAATATTTATGTTACCAATACATTAAAATCGTACGTTTTGATTCCATTCGAGTCATCGTTAGCATTGTTGCAATGTATTTTCAAAACAATCACATTCTCTGTTGCAGAATGAATGCTTAAAGATTGGAAAGTCCAAGATTTGGAAAGGATTGTGGAATGGAGTCGAAATAGAAACGATGTATTATGTCGGAAAAATAAAAGCTGGAATAATAACTTCAAGCTAACTCATACCCAATAAACATGAGAGTGGAGAACATCACAGATTGGAGATTAGATACTTGAACTATATAAGCATTAAGGTAGTTGTCGTGTAAATTCCACTTTTGATAAAATTTTTTAAAAATTTTAGTGGGTGAAAAAGGAATCTAATTGCTCGTGAAATTTCAAAAAGATAGACTGTGAAACTCGAGATAATTGCCATCAAAGCTTGCGAATTTTATGCGTATTGTCTATCCCAAGGGTTTGTGCATCAGTCTTTTAACTGTAATGAGAAATTTGACAAATTTTGATGAAAAACTACTAGTAGAAGACTTTTAGTCGGATATGAAAAAAATAAAAGTTATAAAAGTGATAAAGTGATTTTGTTTGTGAAACATTTGAAAGTCTCAAAGTTACAAATGCACGACGATCATCCCCTACGACACTCTTTCATGATGAGTGTCTGAATATGTCTGAATAACTGTACTTGTATGTGTAACAACGTTCTGAGCACAGACTTAATGAAAAGAGCGTATAATCTAATCTAACTTTTTGGTGTTTTACTGTAATTACGACAACTACAAAACACAATAAGAAATTATGTCGAAAAATAATTTGCTATGACTAGTAATTATGACTAAACAATGTGGTTGTCAAATGAAGACTAACGTCCGGAAACTTTGTCGCAGATTAAAGCGTTGTGTGTTAAAAATAAAAAAAAAAGAGTCAATACTTATAAATTATAGGCAATGAAAACAACTGTGATAACGCATCCAGGATTGTAAACAATCTGTAGAAAAGGCAAATGTATAAAATAAAATTAGTAATGATAAAGAAAAAAGAGATGTAAAATGCAAATGAAATTTTTTGATGTAATGAAAAGAAGCAATAAAGTAACCATTATTGTGTGTAACAAAATATAAAAATAAAGAATTAACCCTTAGGCTACTGTGGGCGCCTATAGGCGCTTAGAAATTTTGCGTTTGTGACACTGAGAGCGCCTATAGGCGCTCGACGCAGTTTGGCTTTCTGACACGGAGGGCGCCTAAAGGTGCCCACTTTTTTTTTGTTTTAATGTAGTAAAATTCAGTTTTTTTATTATTGAAATATGTTTTCACAAAAATGCATCCCTACCCAAAAGTTCGCGGCGTACATCGTAACTCAATTCCTGCCGTATGGTACGGCCAGTGCGTCTCAAAGTCTGCCGTAGTCAAAGGGTTAATAGGAGACCTCTGGTATGTCAAAAAAGTATATGCTTAAGTGAAGACCTAGTAAGAAAAAGTATATGTAATGGACATGGTTTATAATTTGTTTAAAACAGATGGGTTTACGCGTGGTATAAGTATTCAGTTTATATAAGTTTGTAAATTTTAAGCCATAATTTATTAACGAATGCCAATCTTAAAGTGCTGTACTCTATAGGTAATAGATTGGATGTAATCATTAAGAAGGGCAAGGATAATCTATGCGTTCTTAAACAAACGGAATTAGTCTATGAAATTAATTGCTTGAATTGCAACGCATACTACATAGGGCAAACGAAACGACACCTGATTACCAGACTAAAGGAACACCAGAATGATGTCAAAAAACATACCGCGAATCATTCTGTCGTGAGTAAGCATAGATTATCCTATGACCATGAATTTGACTGGAACAATCCTACAATTTTACATAAAGAGACACATACAAGAAAAAGGGAGATTGCTGAAATGCTTTTCATCAAGAGATGCAGTTTCGCAATCAACTCCCAAAGAGACACGGAGAATTTGACTGCGATATACGACGGACTCCTTAATATTCTATAATTTATAATTTTATTTTTACTTGACACATCCTCTTCTTATTTATTATTTACATTTTAGACTATTGACCCGAGTTTTCTATTTTATTTAATATTTTATAATTTATTCCTTTTACTTCTTCTTGACAAACCTCTCTTATTTATTATTTACATCTTAGACTATTGACCCGATTTTTCTATTTTATATATGATGGTTTATGTCCTTCTTATTTTATTTTATTTGTTTGCTATAATTTTGTATTGTACGTCACGTTGCTGAACTTAATCTTGCTCAGTCCTTCCTTTGCTGTCACCAACATCAGACGACTTTTATATCGAACGAAATCTATATCGATTCACTGTCATCAATATTTTAATCTTGTATTTGTTGTTTACTGGACTGCTAATTATGTAAGTTTTTATTTTTATATGTATAATTTTGCGCCTTTCAATGATTGTTAATAGTTCCTTCACATCGTATTTATAGATATATTTGAAAAGGACCTAAACCTCAGGTCGAAACGTAATAAACGTCGATTAATATATCACTTGTGCCGGTTTGGAGTCAGTTATTACTTTTCCTCGTTTTTTCATAATTTATAAATTTTAAGTCATAATAAGTTTATATCAAACTGTTTTTTATAAACTATTTCTAAAATCAACCGTTTAGAAAGAAACCTTTCATTGTTCAATTTTTCAATATTTTCCTAATCGAAATGATTTAGATTTTTCTTATGTTCCGTTATAACTAAGAGAATGAATGATTTCTTGTTGATGTGAGTATGATGTTCAAAAATTCGAGTTTTTAGTAGTTGTCCCTTGGCCTACATAAGAAGTTTCACAATTTTTACAACTAATCTTCAATTTTTATCAAATTACATTTTGATTAGATTATTTTTTATATCAGATTATATTGATCAAGTTTGATTTAAGTTTTTTTTATTACTCATTCAAAAGAATATTTCAAAAGAGGTAAAGTGGTAAAAAGAAATCAAGTTTCGTATTTGGTTATTGAATTTTATATAAATTCTGATTTTCATTAAACTTAGTTTTTTCCTCCTAGATTAAATTATTAATAGATTAATAGATTTAATTTATCTACGTTTTAATAAGTTTTACAAAAAGTTGTGTTTCAACATTAATATTAGATTCTTAAGAATAAGATTCTTGAAGAATATATTATTTCTTATATAAAAATTTGGTATTTATTGGTATTGTAAATGATGAATACAGTAATTGTTACTCGTAAAGATTGTATTCACAGCGACTTCCATAATACTCCTAAATATATGTCTCTTCGTAATGTGATTAATGAAGTAATGATTAATAAAAGTAAAATTAAAAAAGTAATAATTTAATTTATTGATAAATAGAATCGGATAAATCTTCTGTTAAAGAAATAAGAACTTGCATCGATATTGTAGCAATCGTCTAGTTTCATACGCCTTCCGAGTCTTCCTTCGACTGATTCAATACTGACTCTGTTCAGATATTGTACTATATCGATCAGTCTATTAATCATATATAAAACATTTACTCGGTGCATGTACGATGGCTTATTGATTTGATTCTCATAAGAAAACGGCAAATGTGTTGGTAGGGATATCTAACTGCGAAGCTTCACAAAACATGAATTTTGATGATGATAATGCGCTACGAAGTCGTCCGAGCCAAAAAAAGAGGTCTAAGTAGGGGAGAAACAGGGATGGAAACATCAATCGAACATTTGGGTGGCTATTCTTCCTAGAACACTGTGAATTATTGATAAAATTGTAGGCTCTTGCAGCATTATTATTAGTAATATTTTGTATTATTACTTTTATAATTATACTTAAAATTTAATAATTTTTTATATTACACATAATTGTTTTAAAATTTACAAATAAGTTAACGTGTTACACACGGATTATTGTACAAAAACAAATTTAAACGAATAATTAAATCGTAATAACTTATAAATTAATATTTTAATATTGTAATTAATTAAATGACTATAAATGACAATTAGAACATTATACAAATTACTACAAAATTACTACAAAAGACAAATAGAATAAACAAATCAAAATTAAAATCCCATCGTGATGATGTTATATCGTTTGGTTTTCCTATATGCGAAATTTACTCTGACTTAAAAACTGCTACTTCGTCACTGGAGTAGAGTGTGGGAGACGATGCGCGACCCGAAGCGCAGGGTAGCTCGGGATAACCGTTGAGGCAGGCGCATCACTGGCTTACATCCAAGTAGTAGTGCCTCTCTCGGCACCAACGAACAGTATAGTGGCAGAGACTGTACCATTACCTTCATTATTATCAAAAGCATCGGTAGCATTAGTTAGTGATAAAAGTACGGTGATCGAATTATTCCGAAGTTTCTCGGTTGTATGGTTTTTTTCTTCTGTTACCTGCCCGCTAATTGTGCGATATTAATAACGACGATGCGATTTTACTTCTGTCAAAGGTTGGTTGTTATTATATTTTTATAGATCTTATTCTCTTGTTAAACGTTTTCCGTCCGAATCTTAATACGAGATAGTATATCCGAGAAGTAACAACGTTATGTACCCTCACATACGTGCGCGATTGTACTATAACGTTGAATCGATAAACGTAGAGTGTCGATTGTAGCGCTCGGTAGGAAAAGTGGTGGTTAGTGCTAGTGTTATCATTGTCATCATTATCATTATCATTGTCATCGTCATCGTTGTCGTCATCGTTGTTGTCGTTACCTCGTCATCCTCATCGTCATCGTTGTTTTTCATCATCGTCATTGTTGTTCATCGTCATCATCGTCGTCGTCGTCGTCGTCGTCGTTGTTGTCGTTGTTACCGTCGTCATCCTCGTCGTCATCGTTGTTCGTCGTCATCGTCGTCATCATCGTTGTTGCCTTGTTATTGTCATCGTCGTTACCACCACCACCACTACCACCACCACCACCCCACCCCCCCCCACCACCACCACCACCACCACCACCCACCACCCCATGTCCACCTACATCATCATCATCATTGTTATTATTATTATTATCATCATTATTATCATCGTTATCGTTGTTATGTTATTGTCATCTTTGTTGTCATTATCACTGTCATTCGTTACTCTTTATTATCGCAGACATCGTAATCCGGCTACGTGATGAGATACAACACTTCAATGCAATGCACGACGTTTCTTGTCGAGTCATCATTGTTATTATTATTATTATCATCATTATTATCATCGTTATCGTTGTTATGTTATTGTCATCTTTGTTGTCATTATCACTGTCATTCGTTACTCTTTATTATCGCAGACATCGTAATCCGGCTACGTGATGAGATACAACACTTCAATGCAATGCACGACGTTTCTTCGAACGAGTGACAGTCAAACTTGAAGTTGAAAGAAGAGAAAGGTGAGTGAGATGTGATGATACGTACGGAGACCGCTTTAAATGCTGTTAAATGTTAGCCTGCACATTCTATGTCTTTCATCTCGTCTATTTAGTAATAACCGTATGATAATTATGACTGATATTATCATCATTATGATTGTCGAGAATATTTGTTAATCTCGAGATTTAGATAATTTGAGACTATTCGTACGTTGTTTGAACTCTCAGCTTGATCATCTTTCATCATCTTCTATCATTCTATTCTCGTGGTCTTATCAAGATGCACGTTTCTCAAAATTTAACCCTAAAGATTTAGTTTTATCAATTTTTATCAATTTAGTTCAGATTATTTTTCTATTTCTTTATCATAATCCTACAGTACCGCCTAAAATTATATCACCTTTTTTTTCTTTTTTCAAAGAACTTTCGTCAAAGTACATCGAATTTGCTAAAAATTTTACAGTAGCCTGGAAAGAAGTACACTTTGTACATAAAGTATAACGAGACAAAATATACCATGATTTTCGAATTTTTTAATAATTTTTACCAAAATCGTATCTTTGTGTTTTGTTTGTTTTCGCAATAATTTTTCTTACAGTTATAATCTAGTTTTGTCGTTCATTTTCAAAATATTTATTATTATAATAATGATTCAAAGTTTATTATTAAATTTAACATATTTTGGAAATTTCAAATAAACTTAATTTTTCACAAGTTATTGTTTTCATTATTTGATGAAAAGTTATTTCTTCAATAAGCTATACTTACCATCAAAACATGTTATGATTTGATAAAGATCCGTGCACTTTAAAATAAGTTATACTCAAAAATTAAAGGTTATATAATTTTTGCCGGTGCTTTATAACATAGATGGGAGTTTAATTAAGAATAAACATACCCAAAGAATATTATGACATTTTAAAGACACACATACATCTTAAAGACATTTTATACTTCTGTAAGATAGTCTTTCTAATAGTTTTATAAGACTATTAGAAAGATGTCATTATGACATCTTTATGACGTATTATGCTTCTGATTTGTGACGTTCCGAAGCGTTTTATAAACATCTTATTTTATATCATTTTTAAATAAAAACATATTGTAAAACAAAAATTAATAAATATAACAATACATTAACAGGGAAAAGTAGGAACGAGGAACTAGTGTTGCTTGATAAATCGGTATATAAATAATTTAATATTTACATATAACTTTGATAATAATCTATATAATATAATAATCTATATTATAATAGAGGTAGATTTTGTGATTAGCAAAGTGGTTATCTAAGTGTCAAACCATGGGAATATACCGATGTATCAGACATAATTCCAACTTCTGTCGTATTCTTCCTCTTGTTACCACGTTCTTTTCTGAATGCTTCGTCTTAATTTTATCGTTGTAACACTACATAACTATTACTAATTCAAAATATTTAAGTGTCGAAAATTAGTCGGCAATAATATATATTTTTAAACATTAAGAAGTCAAGACGGTTCTAGACAATAATTACGTAAGACAACAAGCCAATTTTTTCGGTCACCCAGGATCTTACAATCAGTATCAAATAATATGTGTTCGTATGAATTTTTATGTATATTCAACACTCCTTGTAGATTAACGTGTAGTATCGTGAATATTAGATTTAATAATTAATTATTAAATCTAATATTCACGATACTACTGAGTATCTTATTAAAATTTGCTTCTCCTTCCTAACACTATAACGAAAAATATGCTCATCTCAGCCAGGATGGTTTTTCTCGTAACATATTTTTTGTTATAGTGCGAAGGGGAAGAAAATTTTAATAAGATACTCGTAGTATCGTGAATATTAAATTTAATAACTGTTCAGTGATATTCCTAACTCTGCAAAGATTTCTGGTTGTCCGCGTTCGTAATGGCGTTAATCTGCAAGAAGTGTTGAATATACATAGAAATTCACACAAACATAAAATTTGATATTATTTGATAAAATTTCATATTATCTGATACTACATAAGATCCAGGGTGACCGGAAAAATTGGCTTCTTGTTTTACGGGATTGATATATATTTTTATACTATACCCAAATTGGCCATATCGATAAATGTCATGTCGATAATATAAATACCTGTACATGTTCCAAAAAATGTCTTATATAAGACAACCTTTAAACGACTACTTGGAAAGTTTTGAAAATATGCTTACATGCTTTCAACATCTTTTTTGATAAAGTATTAAAGACATCTTAAGAAAAACATCTTTAAAACATCTTTTAGACATGTTGTCTGGATAAACTTTTTTTTTATTTTTGCAGAAAAAGAGCAATTCGGAAGCTATCCAGAAAGATATTTCTCTCTCTCTCTCTCTCTTTTTCAATACTTTTATTAATATTTATATATATAAATATTAAAGATATCTGTCCATCTATCTTTTTTTTATCTATCTATCTATTTATCTATTTATTTATATATTTATAGTAAAAAATAGAAAGATTTTTTTATTGTTGACGAAAATAGCGAAGGAGATTAATATTTATTGAAACTCTTGAACTTTTAGTATTAAATATTTTTAGTGACTAAGTTGTCTCTCTTTCCCCATTCCAAATTAGAATTTTATTAAATTTTATTTAAAATAAGCTAATAAATATAATTTTATAATCCATTTGATTTTTTATTTCTGATTAGTTTAATTTGCTGAAAGTTCTTATTTTTCTTCATTTACATTCTTCGTTACAATTCAAAAATAATTATTTTGATATTTTATTTTAGGAATTATTATCTCTAAATTAATTATAGAATCATTAAAAAATAATGTGTGGAAAAAATGAAACGTTCTGTTATGTGTATGACAATATAGGGTAAGGCAGGTCTAGTTGGGCAACTTTTTACTCAAACTGTTATAAATCTTTACATAATTATGATAGACTAATGAATTTTGCTTTAAAAAATAGTGTGTTTATTCAGCTCAATAATTAACCACACGTAGATCTTTAAAAAATTTCACAAATAGGAAAAATTTTGTTTTGAATGCAAAAAGTCAAAGTGACTCAACATACCTCACCTATGAGGCATGTTAAGCTACGTTCAGGGGTAAGTTGGGACATGAGAAAAATTGGCTAATAACATTACATGTTATACAAAATCGCTAGAATTAAGTTGTATTAATCATATCTTTATTCACACAAGTCTGTCTTATATAATCATATAATAAAGCATATAATATATTTAAATACAAAATGCTTCAACAAAAATTAAACTTGTTACGTCGTATTAAAATAATAGAATTTGTCCTATTTTTTGGTCAATGCATTTAAGCACTTTACCCTGGGAACGGAGATCAAGTCGCACAGTTTTTAGGATTGACTGAGGATTGATAGGAGGGAGGATCGGATAGTTAGAGGGGAGGACGATTTGGAATCCTGTCCCGAAAAGATTGCGGAGTCTATAGGCAAGTCTATGGGGATCGCCTTTGGGAATATTTTTATGGTTAGGAAATTTAAGGTTGACTTCTAGTTTATTAAGAATATACGCGGGCACTGAATTTACTCTTGATTGTTCGAATTTGTTCTCTAATTGCGTTAATTTTTGGAATAAAGGAAAAGGATCCTTGTTTAAAATAAAAGCTGTTTTTGAAATTTGAAATTTCAATCTCTTTACTCGCACTCGTCGTCCGCCTTTGGAAGGCATGAAAGAAAAATAGTTACGACAGAACGCACTAAGGAATCGTTATTGAGAGGACGTTATTGAGGAGGCCACATTAATGGCAGCGACAATCGTAACAACTCCTTGGTTATCGTTGTGTATAATGTAGATTGGCAAGAATTTAAACTCGAGGCAGAGCAGAGATTCAACTTCAATCAGAATTATTATAAATGCTATTTGAATTTATTACAGAAAAAGAAAAGAAAGAGAAACAAAAAATAAAAGATATTATTAAAGATACCACGTAAACTATTACAGAAGTGCGACTATGGTTCTCACTTCAAATAAAAACTCGAGGAGGACTCGAGAAATTTAGGAGAGTATTGCAAACCGTGTTCTTGAATAGTGCTGCTTGATTCGACTGAACTGTCTGGAAAAACTGTGTGTGTCTGCTTTTTCGCAGCTCCTTTTATACCTTAATAGATCTCCTCTCAGGTACCAATCAACACTGCTCAAGTTTGGCAAGACCTATACTTGCACTTACTTACTTAAGATAAGAAAAGGGAGAGCTCCGCGTAAGCCCCACTCCTGACTCTACGGAGTCTCGACTTAATTCTAAAAGTTTAAACTATACAGGGTGTTTAAAAAAAAGGGTCACATATTTTGATAGCAGGTAGCATTGATCAAAACAAGAAGAAAAGTCTAATTAACATGGGTCCTAAGACTAATATCTTCAAAGATACAAGTTATTTTGTTATTTGAACTCTTTGCCATTTTTCTTATTAGTCTATGTGATTGCCATTCACTCTCACGCATGTTTCAGCCCTACGTCTTAGAGAATCACGCACTCTTTCAAATCACGCATTCTAACTTCATTTCTCTCTCCTGATATTTACGTTTGGTTCGCAATAGATACTACAAGAACCCTTTAGATTTTTGGTTATGGGGACACTTAAAGATTTTGGTGTATTCAACACCCGTCGACATCCAAACACTGAAGGATCGCATTTTCAATGCGTGTCGGCAAATTTCTGACCAACCAGGTGTATTTGAAAGAGTGCGTGATTCTCTAAGACGTAGGGCTGAAACATGCGTGATAGTGAATGGCAATCACATAGAGCGCCTCCTCTAATGCTGAGTCAGCATTAAAATTTTTTGTTTTTTGTAAAAAAAGTTTTTATTTTGTTATCATACATTTAGTTTCTTTACTTCAGTTTTTTTTATGGAAGATAAATGATTACATTTCATATTAAAATAAAAATTGTTTCTTTATCTCTCTTTGTTTATTTTTTATTTTTTAAGGCACCTAGAAAAAAGATATTCCCATTGTACCCCACTCTCCTCTACTTCTTTGTTCATTACATTCTAAAGATAACACGACTAATAAGAAAATGACAAAGAGCTCAAATAACAAAATAGCTTGTATCTTTGAAGATATTAGTCTTAGGACCCATGTTAATTAGACCTTTTCTTCTTGTTTTGATCAATGCTACTTGCTATCAAAATATGTGACCCTTTTTTTTAAACACCCTGTATATTTATAATAAAAATTTGATTAGTTTAGGCTATGTTTATCCTTATGCGAGGGGAGTTTATCATGTATTTAAGTCGTTGTTCTATCTTTTCTAGATCTTGAGATATTTCGACAAGTATTATTTTAGTGTGACTTTAATGATTTACTCGTCCTCGCATTCAAGAAGATTTCTATATCCTATCCTATTGCTAAAATTACTTAGTTATTATAGACGCATGCATATAACTTATTTTACAAAAGAGTTTTCTGAGAGAAAGAAAAAAGGAATTAAATTTCTTTATTCGAGAATGGTTTGGTCGTAGCAACCGGTGCCGTCTCTTATCTTAGGGACGGTTGAGCGTATAAACACCGATGAGTAAGATCCTCTGGAATGCTCGAAAGGAAAATTTAGATGAAATTTTAGAGAAAACTCTTTTGTAAAGAATACATATATAATAAGAGAAAGAGGTTTACTGGGATGTAACAAACTAACAACTTAAGAAAAAAAACATAAAAATCGTCAAGATCTTTAATAGATAGATTTAATTAATCGACAATACAAAAATAAAACAGAAAATAAAAATTAACTATTATATATATTATAACTATTATATATATTACTATTATATATATTATAAACTATTATATATTTATTAATTATAATGAAATTCACGAAAAGGAAATTTGTGTGTTTAGTCAAAGAAAATTAAACTTAACATTCAATTCTTAAGATTCAACAAAAAATAATAAAAAATAGCGTTAGTATTAATTTCGCCAGCGAAAAATGAAATAAGTGTCTTTCATATTCGACCGAACTGGCCAGTTTATTGGATTACAATCTTGAAACAAATACTTATTTATATCATTCAAATATTTATTAACAAATAAAGCACTATTTTATTTCATAGATCTTTCACTTTATAAGCGGGGTTAGTTGGAACACTTTACCCAACTAGTATCCCCATACTCCATACCAGTATCAGCTAAAATATTTATTTATAACTAAAAAACCGAGAATAAAATTGTAACTTTAACATTATAATTAAAAAGTGATATAATTACGTATGTCAAAAAAATTACCTAGCTTTAAATAGTCGCTTTATATACCGTGTAGACAAAAAACTGTGACAAACTAATAATTTTACTTTTAACCTTTAAAAAAAAAACAAGTCGCAATTGTTCGTTAGCTGACGGCCGGGCGCAAACTGCAGAACACGGCAAGGTATTCTCCCACTCCTCGCTTCTCTAAGCGCATATAAACATGTTCACACACATGCTTTGTTAACTGAGATATTTGTGTTGCTCAACTTACTCCTATTCTCAACTAGCCCCGCCCTACCCTACGTATATGTGAAGGGACAAAAAATAATTTCGAGTTTTTTTTCTATGAAAAAACTAAATCAAATTTCATTTTAAAAGTTTTTTAAGAATTCTTATTGTAAAGAAAGCAAGTTTTTAAATATTAAATTAGTTTTCCATGTTGTGAGAATTGATTATTTAGAAAATTTCTATCAAAATTATTCTTTTATGATTAGTAATGGTTTGAAATGGAGTTGGATTTGCGCATATACATGATAAGACAAAAAATCGAATATTTTTTCAATAAAACGAATGCAAATTAAAACAATTGAGGATTTTTTGCTTGGCAAACAATGTAGACAAAAAACCAATGTATAAAAGAAAATTATTACAGTGCTGTTTCATGTTAAAAGATTCTTTAAGAAAAGTCATAGTGGCTTTTTGTTTCAAAAGATCGATTAGCAGGAGGTCACTATAGCAATGCGTAGTAGTTGAATAGTATGTTCTTATTTTTAAACTATTGTAAGAAATTCAATCATTATCGGATAATAACAATTCAATTTATTGACAAAATGTGATCACGGATTATTATTCGACAATTGTTACGAAAGGTACTTTACATTGACATATTTTCTAGAATGTTCTAAAGTCAAACAACAATCTTTTGCAAAAACATCTTTTGCCAATGTAAAGGGGACCTTCACGACAAACAGCCAACGGTTCGGTGCTTGAGCGCGCACCGAACAGAGCAATTAGGCATGCGTCGCGCGGTGACGTATTGCCTAATTGCTCCAATCTTAACACTGAAAGTCTACAGCGCGTATCAGGCGCTGTGCCTAGCGCCTATGACACCACCAGCGGCCAATAAGGTTTGGCGCCGTAGCGTGGTTATCATCCTCAGGCGCCTTCGCCTAATTATTGGATGACGGCAAATTTAAACCGGAAAACAATATGTATAAAAGAGGCGCACACCAGAGGCTGCCTAAGCTTTCGCTAGTTAAGTCCGCTTACTATCGCTTCGCTCACCGCTTTAGATTCCCGCTTAGTTTACCGCTGCGTTTAAGCACTCGCTTCTACGCGCCTGTTCGCCGCTTTAGCTGCTCACTATCTTCGCACACGTTTCGCTCAATTATGATTTTCTTTGCGATTCGTGCCGATCCGTTTCGCCCGTTGAATTGCTCGCGATTTCGTGTCGGTTCGAAGATACAAGACACTACGTAATTTGTATGTTATATTTGACTTTATTTTCTATTTTTTTGTTGTTATAATAAACTGTTGTGTTTTGTTAAGACCATGTGAATATTTCATTCTAATTGACTCACGAATTCCTGCTCCACATCCCAGTCGCGTCGCGTACAATTAGATTTCCTGAATGTGATTTATTCATTGTAACATTGCTCATTATAATATATCATATAATATCTCTTTAAACGATATTCATAGTCGATTTTACCTAGAGAACATTAAGATGAGAACATTATGTTTAAAAAAAAAATCTAAAAGTTTTATTCTTCTATAAGACGTCTTATAAACTTATCAGAAAGACATTTTTAGTCATTTTTTAGATCAGAGCTATCCGCATATCTCGGCCGATTTCCGCGAGCTCACACTTATCGTCTTTCTATCTACGTTGCGCGGCGCTCGGCCTCAGGTACGGCGCATATGTAACGCGATGCATTCCGTACCCCCGACTGTCAATATCAATCCTTTAAAAACATGATTTCTTAAAAATCTGTTTAAATAATTCAATAACAAAATTTCAATTTTCAATTATTACATTTACGATATAATAAGAAATCCTAAGATATTATTAAATTATATGTATGTCGCATTTAAATATATATGTATGTATATATATATATATATATATATATATATATATATTATGTTTCAATATATAATATTATCCTATTCTACATATATATATATATACAGGGTGTCTGGTAATTCGAAGATCAACCGTAAACTGCAGGTAGAGTAGGTTAAACTGAGTAGAAAAGTCCTGTATCATTTTGCGATTTTCGTAATAATTAACGAGATATTAATTAAAGAAGATCGACCAATACGCGCGAATCTAAGCGCGCGGCGAGAAGAGACAACCCACGATTATTGTGTAGCGTTTGAATGCGCGGGGAGAAGGAACAGCCTACCGAGAGGGAAAGAAAAGAGAGAGAGAGAGATGCAAAACAATGCGAGAGAACAATTCGGGGCGGTCGCCGCGGTATTCTAGTATTACGCGCTTCTCGCAACGCTTTGTCACGCGCCTAAACAATCGCGTAACAATGGTTGTGGCTATCCCTTCTTCCCGCGCGCTAAAATGCTAGACAATAACGGTAGGCTGTTCCTTCTCCCCGCGTACTCAAACGCTACACAATAATCGTGGGTTGTCTCTTCTCGCCGCGCGCTTAGATTCGCGCGTATTGGTCGATCTTCTTTAATTAATATCTCATTAATTATTACGAAAATCGCAAAATGATACAGGACTTTTCTACTCAGTTTAACCTACTCTACCTGTAGTTTACAGTTGATCTTCGAATTACCAGACACCCTGTATATATATACAGGGTGTTCCAGATCAACCGCTGGTCCTTGAGGGAGTGGATAGATCTCGATAATGTGAGTAAAAAATGTCCTTACAAGAAAGTTGTGAAGTCAATAATTTTTGAATAAAACGCATTAGAAGTTAACCAACCACGGGGCCCGCATTTCGCGCCGTCAGGAGCGGCGCGGCATGAACCATTCTCGTTCGAAATACATTCTGCCACATCAATTACTCGTAATTGTTTTCATTTGTTTTCCATCGTTTTTGCTACTGATGTTGCTACTGATTTTTGGAAATATCCGAAGCGGCATCAACGAAGAATCTTAATTCGAAGAGTTTTAAATTGTCAAAGTATGTATGCATTGATCCCCAATTTTAAAGAATCTTCTATGGAAATATTTCTGTTACAATCATAAAAGTATAATTCAAATTGTAATATCAATAATTATTTACATGACAAATTAAAAACCAACGACAAATTAAAAACAATTGATTAAAATAAAGTGGTTGAAATTTACTTCGCGTCTATCGTCAGCTTACTTGACCATTTCTTAGTTTTAATTTTTACGAACACGTAAACTTTATTTAATAAGATAATGAAAATAGACAGTGATACCATGATTTCGTGATTGAAAAATTCGTATGACTATTTGAAATTGTTTATAATTAAATGGCTTATTATGAAATAATATCGACAAATAAATTAACAACTGAGAGTAATAGTGAAATTATGTATTTAGTGAAAAAAATGTTTGTCTAGTAACTGAAGAATTTATTTTTATACACAAACAATTGTTTAAAACAATTGATTTTTATTTTAATGTTTACTAACGTGATAGTATTAATAATAATTTCTAAACGATATGATTACGATATGAAAAAATAGCTTCTACAAAACTTAATTTTATAATTACTGAACGACAAGTAATTATTAACTTTATTGTTAATTGTACATTTTATTAACAAATGTTACGAGTAATTAATGTGGTAGAATGTATTGCGAACAAGAATGGTTCATGCCGCGCCGCTCCTGACGGCGCGAAATGCGGGCCCCATGGTTGGTTAACTTCTAATGCGTTTTATTCAAAAACTATTGATCTCACAACTTTCTTGTAAAGACATTTTTTACTCACATTGTCGAGATCTATCCTCTCCTTCAAGGACCTGCGGTTGATTTGGAACACCCTGTATATATACAGTGTGGCTGATAAGTTTCAGCACAGCCGAAGTGTACAGCTAGATTGGCTCATACTGATGATAAAAGTCAAATATCATTATGCAATATTCGCAATAGTTATTGAGTTATTAAAGGGTGTGTTCCGAGTTACGCATTAAGCGCGTAGACTACATAGAAAGTCGTTCCGATTAAATCAATGCGCGCATTGAAAGCGCTTTGGTAACGCTGAGGATTCCCTAGATTGTACTACACGTACTGAATTCTTACGCTCTTTTTCAGCGCATTGACTGCTTCTATTTCGACTTGAGGCAGTTGATTCGGCTGATGCGTTTATGCAGTCTATGCGCGCATTGGTTAAATCGGAACGATTAACGAGAAGAAGAGGCATTTTAAATATAGTATTGGTGTAATTTGGAATCACACGATCTACGTAATCCGTAATTTTTTCAATTGGAATTATTTCTCCACGAGACTTATCCATCATTAATATAGAATACAACGTCTGCATGTCATCATTAGAAATATCGTCGACATTTTCGTTTTCACTATCACTCGATTCATCGCTTTCAATATTTTTATTTAAAAGTATCAACGAAGATATTACGATTGATATTGGAATTTTTTTGTCGACGTCTCGCATAATATCCATTTTCGTAACGTGGTCTCACAAAAGACTTCAGGCGATAGCACAGAACATATGGGCGACAGGAAGCGCTTCGAAACCATTCCGAATTACCAAAGCACTCCATGCGCATTGACAAAACGGAACGATTTCGAAACGCTGCGCAGCAGTAATGCGGTCTAAGCGCTTAATGCGTAACTCGGAACGCACCCAAAGTGTCTGAGCCAATGCGCGTGTGAGAAAGTGGTAGGTTGGGCTATTCGGCAACATTGAAAAGCGTGAGGAGGAGTCACGCGGTGAGTTGGTATCTGCGCGGGGCGCGGGGGGAGGGACGCGCGATAATAGAGTTGCTCGCGCTTGCGATTCTATTGTCCCACTCGCCACGTGACTCCTCCTCACGCTTTTCAATGTTGCCAAACAGCCCAACCTACCACTTTCTCACACGCGCATTGGCTCAGACACTTTAATTAATAACTCAATAACTATTGCGAATATTGCATAATGGTATTTGACTTTTATCATCAGTATGAGCCAATCTCGCTGTACACTTCGGCTGTGCTGAAACTTCAACCACCCTATACAGGGTGTCCGATAATTCGAAGTCCACCCGTAAACTGCAGGTAGAGTAGGTTAAACTGAGCATAAAAGTCCTGTATCATTTTTTGATATTCTTAATATTTACCGAGATATTAACAAAAAAAGATCGGCGAATCCGCGCGAGCAAAGCGCGCGCGGCGAGAAGGACGTCCCACCGCTATGTGCTCACTAGGCGCGCAGTGAAGCGGTGGGAGATAGAGCAGTGGGATTACATCGAATAATTCGGTGCGGTCGCTGCGGTGTTCTAGTATTACGCTCGTAGGCTCCTCCCACCGCTTCACTGTGCGTCTAGTGAGCGCGTAACGGTGGAACGTCCTTCTCGCCGCGCGCGCTTTGCTCGCGCGGATTCGCCGATCTTTTTTTGTTAATATCTCGGTAAATATTAAGAATATCAAAAAATGATACAGGACTTTTATGCTCAGTTTAACCTACTCTACTTGCAGTTTACGGATGGACTTCGAATTATCGGACACCCTGTATATTAGGTGTACAAAAAAGTTCTGAGCTTTTTTTTGTAAAATTCAATCTTCAAAAACAAACAAAAAAATATTAATCAGCGAAATATTCCCCGTTTGTATCAACGACCTTTTGCCATCTTTCGGGTAGCTTGCGAATTCCTTGACGATAGAAGCTCACCGGCTTGGAAGCGATAAAGTCATCAATGCATTTTCGTATCTCTTCAAATCTCACGAAATGTGTATCAGCCACATGACGCTGCAGCGACCGGAATAGGTAGTAATCGGAAGGCGCCATGTCTGGGCTATACGCCACGTGCGGAAGAAGTTCCCAGCCTAATGCAAAGATAATGTCCTGAGTCGCTTTCGCAACATGTGGTCGAGCATTGTCATGAAGCAAGATCACTTTACGACGTTCTTGGCCAGTAAATGGCCTCTTTTCTTTTAATGCATCGCTCAAATTGGTCAATTGTTGTTGGTAGCGGTCTGCCGTGATTGTTTCACCCGGTTGTAACAACTCGTAATACAACACACCTTTCCAATCCCACCAGATACAGAGCAAAACCTTCTTGGCGTGGATATTGGGCTTTGGCGATGTCGAAGGGACCAGGGTCCCATGATTTTCTACGTTTAGGGTTATCATAAAGAATCCACTTTTCATCGCCTGTAATGATTTTGTGCAGAAAATCTTTTTTCCGGAACTTTGAAAGCAAAGTGAGTGCAGTGTCACGCCATCGATTTTTGTTGTCTTCAGACAATTCATGCGGAACCCATCTGCTGCCTTCCTTCTGAACTTTTCCCATCGTATGTAAACGTACGGAAATGACTTGCTGCGTAACGCCAAGCTATTCTGCAAGCTCCTTTTCAGTTTGCGCAGAGTTTATATCCAGCAATGCTTGCAATTCGTCCGTTTCAATCTTTTCAGGGCGTCCAGCACGCGGTTCATCTTCAAGACTGAAATCTCCTTGGCGAAATTTTTGATACCATCTTTTACATGTAGTATGACTTACAGCGTTCTCTCCATATGCAGCACAAATCATTGCAGTGGCTTCAGCAGCATTTTTCTTCAGATGAAACGCGAAGTGGATGGAAAATCGAATATGCTCTTTTGTTATTGCCATCCTGAACTACTGATTTTTGAGGTTATGTGCATCAAATGCCAAACCATTTGGCATTTTAGAAGGCCAAATGTCAACGCTTAAAAACCGCAAAAGGGCGGGAAGATATATAAAATTTAAATTGTTATTTCGGTTGTATGAAATCTAAAGCTCAGAACTTTTTTGTACCTAATAAATCCCTGAATTAATTTTAAATAAAATTGAAACCAAACAAAACTGTACTGAAAAAACGTTTCGTTTATTTTTATTTAAAATTAATTCAAGGACTTGATATTTCTGAAAATTTTATGTATTGAAGTGATTAGTAGTAAAAAATAAGATAAAGGAAATAGTTAACAATATACATATATACTCTTTTTAATAAATTTAATTGCATAAAATGAAATAATTTTACATTTATGACATACATATATGGCATACATTAAATATTTGTCATTTAATATTTTTACAAAGTACATAAACTATGAAAGAAAAATTAATAATTAAAATTTTTTAAATTAATATTTTATAGAATACATGAAACATGTACATAAAATATACAGGGTGACCCATTTTAACTTAGGCAGCCAAATAACTCGAAAAATAAGCACACTACGAAAAAATGTTTAGAATCAAAATTTCGTCATTTCGAGGGGGACGTACAATGACGTTAAAATCAGCCCCCCCACCCCTCCCCCTGGGCGGTGAGGGGGGACAAGTTTGAAATCTTAAATGGGAACCCCTATTTTTTATTGCATATTCGGAATCTTTGGCTAAAAACACATACAATTTGTCTGAAACATTTTTCTCGATTCATGATAGATGGCGCTGTAATCGACGAAATTCAATTTCTTCGATTTCTCTTACTGAGAACCCATGCTTACGATTCTGCAATAAATTAACAATAAAAATACTACGTTTTCATTGTTAATACTCGAAATTAGTCTTAAAACAAACTTCTCATTATTTTTTATTACTCATTAATTACTTCTCAAGAAACTGCTTTTAGCGTAACCTGCCCTTTAGGCAACTTGAATGGTCCGAAGTACCGAGACATTTTGGACTTTCCATCTGATGGAGTTCCTCTAAGTATCCCTCCAAAATTTTGTCCATTTAGTGCCAAAGTCACAAGTGTTTATGTATTTTTTTAACATTTGTACTCTGATAAAATTCTGGTAAAATGGCAAATTATACGCCTACAGAAGTAGTCGATATTCTTATAACCTTTGGTGAATGTGGTAGAAATTACAGACTTACTGCCCGTACTTATGCGGAGCGATTCCCAAATCGCCGCCATCCTACTGATCAACAAATTATAAACATTGAAAGGAGATCTCGTAATAATCCACTTCATCGCGAAAGGCGAAGGAATAGACTTCATAATAATAATGACCCTAGATTGCTCGCAGTTTTGGCTATGGTTCATCAAAATCCCCATATTAGTACCCGTCAAATAGAACGAGAACTGGGAATCCCTCAAACTACGGCACATAGATTGTTACGATCAGTCAATTACCATCCGTATCATATTACTCTGGTACAGGAATTAAGTGAGGCCGACTGCGTACTCAGAGTACAATTTTGTAGATGGGCTCTTGAGATGTTAGATCAGAATCCAGATTTTTTTAGTAATGTTTGTTTCAGTGATGAAGCAACATTCATCAGCAATGGTAGTCTCAATAGGCATAATTGCCACTATTGGTCACCAGAAAATCCACATTGGTATCGTGAGGTGCTTAATCAACATCGTTGGAGTTTATATGTATGGGTAGGCATTTGCAATGGCCAAGTCATTGGACCTCATTTTTTTGAACGTCCAATTAATAGTCCAATGTATTTAGAATTCCTCGAAAATGATTTGCCAGCATACCTAGAGAATGTTCCCCTTGCAGTTAGACTAAATTTATGGTATCAACAAGATGGTGCTCCTGCTCATTATGCTCGTATTGTACGGATGTTTTTGAATCAAAGGTTCCCAAATCGGTGGATAGGGCGGGGTGGACCAGTTCTGTGGCCTCCGAGATCACCGGATTTGAACCCCCTTGATTTCTTTTTATGGGGATACGTTAAAGATGCAGTGTATAGTGAAGCTCCAACGACAAGATTGAATATGATGGAAAGAATAAGAAGAGCTTGTGAAGCTATAACTCCTTTAATGCTAGAAAATGTACAACGTAACTTTCGCTGTCGATTACTGTTATCCTTAGAAAATAATGGTGCACACTTTGAGCATCTCCTCCATGTGGAGAGAGCTGATAACAATGCAATCTTGCCTTAACTGGTTGGGTCACCACACGACCTTGCCTTCACTGGCTGGGTCACTACTTGACCTTGCCTTAACTGGTTGGGTCACCACACGACCTTGCCTTCACTGGCTGGGTCACTACTTGACCTTGCCTTAACTGGTTGGGTCACCACACGACCTTGCCTTAACTGGTTGGGTCACCACACGACCTTGCCTTCACTGGCTGGGTCACTACTTGACCTTGCCTTAACTGGTTGGGTCACCACACGACCTTGCCTTAACTGGTTGGGTCACCACACGACCTTGCCTTCACTGGTTGGGTCACCACACGACCTTGCCTTCACTGGTTGGGTCACCACACGACCTTGCCTTCACTGGCTGGGTTACCACACGTTCAAGCACCCCGAATTGTGAGAGGCGAGGGGACTCACGTTAATCAAGCACCCCGAAGGGAACAGAAAACTGCTACGTCCACGTCGTTGTTCCTGGGTTACGCTAAAAGCAGTTTCTTGAGAAGTAATTAATGAGTAATAAAAAATAATGAGAGAAAAATATTTCAGACAAATTGTATGTGTTTTTAGCCAAAGATTCCGAATATGCAATAAAAAATAGGGGTTCCCATTTAAGATTTCAAACTTGCCCCCCCTCACCGCCCAGGGGGAGGGGTGGGGTGGCTGATTTTAACGTCATTGTACGTCCCTCTCGAAATGACGAAATTTTGATTCTAAACATTTTTTCGTAGTTTGCTTATTTTTCGAGTTATTTGGCTGCCTAAGTTAAAATGGGTCACCCTGTATATGTAAAGAAGATACTTCTTTAATTAAGACTTACCGCGCGCTGCCATCTATAGCTATGGGTAGCTGAAACGGATAGACACGGCAGGGAGAGAGAAAAGAGCATGTGTCAAGTGAAGAGTCACATTTGATAAGTAATTAAGTAAAGCTTATAAAAGAATTGTTGGAAAGTGAATTGACGCTTAGGGAATAGACTTAAATTGTCGTTTCTTTATTTTCAGGTAAGAGTTATGTTACAGAAGAAAGGGTGAATGTGAACAGTTGTTAGAAATAAAGTCGCTTTGTTTTCAGAGCAACGCAATCCTATTCATTTAAGATCCAATTCCGAAATTAACATTATAAAACGACAATCTTAGTCGAGCAAAAAAGAAAAAGAGTGATCACAAACTACAATTTGAATTTGAATTGAAACAAGCATCAGATGGAAAATCAAATGTGCTGTGTATAACCTTAATTACTACAGAGAATAATGAAACATTTGTCTTACCACCTGAATTACAGCCAGCACATTTACATGAGCGAATAGTAAAGACGGATGTATATAGAAAAGTCAAGAATGCGTTGAAGAAAAGACATCAGTAGAGGAAAGCTTGGATTACATTAACAGAAGAGATCACAAAAGCATACATAGATGAAGATGGAAACATGCAATTCAATGATACTATTCTAGAAGAAATAATCGAAAATAAAAATGTTAGTGAAGATCAAACTACCTTAATACAAATCTTAAAAAAACTGACAGAAAAGGATGACAGTAATAGAAATTTAAAACGTCTATCGGAAAAATTTATCATTGAGTCATACACCAACAAAAACGCCAATGCAGATCAATGGATAGATTCGTTCGAAAAAGAGTGTGAACGTTTTGATATCACAGAAAATGAAAGAAAAATTGAGATGCTGACATATTTCTTAGATAAAACGTGTTTAGAGTGGTATAGCTCTATGATGTTAAAAGTGACAATAAACGCAGAATGGAATGTATGGAAAAGCAAGTTCTGTGAAACATTTGTTAATAAAGGATGGAATCCAGTTACTTATGCATTATCCTTCAAATATATGGAAGGCTCCTTGATAAGCTATGCAATCAAAAAAGAAAAACTTCTATTAGAAGTAAGGAAGTCAATAGACAAAGGAACTTTAATTGATATTATAGCAGCTGGTTTACCAACCTACATATTGAATAGAATTGAAAGAGAAAATCTAAGAGAAACAGAAGATTTATTCAATGAACTGAACAAATACGAATATCTGGCAAAAAATAAAAATTTTAAGAAAGAAAAACAAGTTAAAGTCGATTATGATGCAAAAGGGAATGAAAAAGAGCCATGCAAAACTTGTAAGCAATTAAATAAGGGTATCCGTTACCACCCTCCAGAAAAATGCGGTTCAAACAAAAAGAAGACGAAAAACAAAAGCAGATCTCTACAAAACAAGCAAATAATGCGAGGATCGAAGCTGAATATACTGAAGAAGATCCAAAAAACGAGTAATTACACCATTAATCAAAATTAAAATATTATTGAATGGAACTTTGGAAAAACTGGGACTATATGATTCAGGATCAAACGTTTCACTGATAAATTCAAGATTAGTAAAACTAAAAGGAAATTTAAATAAGGCAAATTACACGAATTTACAGACGATTAATGGTGTGAAGAAAACAAATGGTATGATAAGTGTAGAACTAACAATTTTTAAAATAAAGAAAAAAGTAGACATATACATAATTGAAGATTATGAACATGACTTTTTAGTTGGTCTGGATTTAATAAAATAATTCAGATTAATTCAAAACGAAGATTTAACAATGACACAAAAACCATTAAGGGTACAAGAAAATAAGAATATGAATGAAAGCACATACAAAAAGAGAATAACAGAAGAAATAAACTTTAATGAACATATAAATAGAGAAAAATTTGAAATAAAAATGAATCATCTCAATACTCAGCAGCAAGCCGAAATAAACAAAGTAGTAAAAAAATACAGCTCAGTTTTTGCAAAAGACAAGTATGACGTTGGCACAGTAAAAGAGTATGAAGCTCGTATTGACCTACTAGTAGACAAACATTGCAATAAGCGACCTTACAGATGTACCATAGAAGACAAGAAGGAAATAGAACAACAGATTTCAAAATTACTAGAAAAAAAGCTAATAGAAGAATCCTATAGCCCTTTCGCTGCTCCAGTGACTTTGGCGTTCAAAAAAGAAGAAAATAGCAAATCAAGACTATGTATAGATTTTAGAGACCTAAACAAAATTGTGGTACCTGAAACCATCCTTTTCCACTAATACAAGATTTAGTAATTGCAACAAGAAACTGCACATTTTTCTCGACGTTGGATATAAATTCAGTTTTCTGGGCAATTCCTCTGCGAATCGAAGACAGAATGAAAACAGGCTTTGTAACCCAAGAAGGACACTATCAATGGACGGTACTACCTTTTGGATTCAAGAATGCATCAGCAATTTTTCAAAGAGTAATGAGCAATATCTTAAGAAAATATAAACTTAACAAATTCGCTAAAAACTTTATAGACGATATTCTGATATTCTCTGAGACGTTCGAAGAACACATAGACCATTTAAGACAATTACTAGATGCGATATTAAAAGAAGGTTTTAGATTAAAGTTCATAAAATGTACTTTTGCAGCAAACTCAGTAAAATATTTGGGTCATATAATAGAAAATAACAAGGTAAAACCAGTAAAAGATAATCTGGCCGCCATTAAAAATTTCCCCATACCAAAAACGCAAAAGAATGTTAGAGAATTTTTAAGAAAAGCAAATTTTTATCATGAATATATACCAAAGAGAAGGATAGTACTAGATCCAATGTACAACTTACTAAGAAAAAACCAAAAATTCATCTGGACTGAGGAATGCCAAAAATCATTTGAAGAAATAAAAAACATACTATGCTCACAGCCAGTTCTAGAAATTTATGACCAAGAATTACCAATAAACATCTATACAGATGCGTCACTACAAGGTGTTGGAGCAATTTTTAAACAGGTACAACCAGATGGAAAAGAAAAGACAGTAGCTTTTTTTTCAAAAAAGTTGAATGGATACCAAAAGAAAAAGAAGGCAGTATATTTAGAATGCCTGGCAATAAAGGAAGCGGTACAATATTGGCAGTTTTGGCTCATAGGTAAACAATTCACGGTATATACAGATCACAAACCCTTAGAAAATCTGAATATAAAATCGAGGCCAGACGAAGAATTAGAAGAGTTAACATACTACCTATCACAGTACGACTTTACAGTAAAGTATGCTCCAGGAAAAAACAACATAGAAGCGGACTGCCTTAGTAGAAATCCAGTATTAGAACCAAATGAAAATCAAGAGGAACAATTAAAAATTGTTAACTTAATATATTTAGAAGATATCATCTCAGACCAAGAAAGAAATGAAGAAATACAAGCAAGAAAGAATACACTAATATCAAGACACAACGTCTACTACAAGAAAACTAGGCAAAAAGAGAAGATAATTTTATCAGAAAAATTTAGTATACAATGTATCAGAAATGTATACAAAAACATGGGCCACATAGGAATAAAACAAATACAGAAAAAGATTGGTCCACTTTACACAGCGAAAGTCTTACAAGAAACATAAAAATGGTGTGCAAAAGCTGTACAAGTTGTATAAAAAATAAATCCAGAGGACAAAACAAGTTTGGGCTAATGTCTCACATAGGTCCGGCCACGGAACCATTTGAAATAGTATCCATAGATACAATTGGAAGCTTTGGAGGTTCAAGATCCACCAAAAGATATTTACACCTTCTAGTCGACCATTTCACAAGATACGCCTACATTTTAACATCCAAAACACAGAATGCAAAGGATTTCATAAAACTGCTGAAAGGTGTTGCAGAAATGAATAAGATCGGAAAAATTCTCACAGATCAATATCCAGGAATAAATTCAAAAGAATTAAAAAAATTTTTGGATGAACAGGGCATACCAATTATCTTCACTGCAGCAAACGCACCCTTTTCCAATGGACTAAACGAGAGACTAAATCAAACACTAGTCAATAAAATCAGATGTGTGCTGAATGAAGAAAAAAAAATTGCATGGACAACGATAGCAAGAGAATGTGTAAAAAAATACAATGAGACCGAACACACGGTCACTGGATTCGCACCAACATACTTATTGGAAGTTGAAAACGTAGCAATACTACCTTCAGAACTAAAACAAGAACACTCAATAAAAGATTGGATACTGGACAGAAAAAGAGCACTAGAAAATACAATGAAATCCCATGACTACAACAAAAAACTATTTGACAATAATAGAAAACACTATGAATTTAACAATGGAGATATGGTATATGTGGAAAATGGTAATAGATTGAATAGAAAAAAATTAGATGAACTGAAAATTGGACCATATAGAATTATAGAGAAGATATCAAACTCAATATACAGAATTGATACTGGCCACAAGAAATCAGAATCGAACATCTTCCACATTACGAAGCTAATTCCAGCACCTACCATCGAAGAATAGGAGAAACAAACAAAACCAGCATGTATGAATTTAGGAAGAAATTGTTGTGCAATTTCTCCCAAGGAGGGAGATGTAAAGAAGATACTTCTTTAATTAAGACTTACTGCGCGCTGCCATCTATAGTTATGGGTAGCAGAAACGGATAGACACGGCAGGGAGAGAGAAAAGAGCACGTGTCAAGTGAAGAGTCACATTTGATAAATAATTAAGTAAAGCTTATAAAAGAATTGTTGGAAAGTGAATTGACGCTTAGGGAATAGACTTAAATTGTCGTTTCTTTATTTTCAGGTAAGAGTTATGTTACAGAAGAAAGGGTGAATGTGAACAGTTGTTAGAAATAAAGTCGCTTTGTTTTCAGAGCAACGCAATCCTATTCATTTAAGATCCAATTCCGAAATTAACATTATAAACGACAATAGTCGAGCAAAAAAGAAAAAGATTAAGTTAATTTCACAAATTTATAATATAAGTAGGGATGTGCCGGATAATAAAATTACCGGATACCGGATATCGGATATCCGGTAATAATATGAAACCGGATACCGGATATCCGGCCGGATATCCGGTATCATAAATATCCGGCCGGATACCGGATATTTACCGGATATCCGGTACTAATGAAGAATATGCTTCATTCATAAGTGATAATTATTTAATTATTTATTATTTATAATTGTCAAAGTTATATAACATAAATTTTTTATATTATTACTTGTTATGTTATTACTTCATTTTTTATTTTCTATTAATAAGAATAAATTAAATAAAAACCAAGAAAAGTATCAGATTTATTTATGATTTTATATTTTATTTACATTATAATTTCAACATTATTCAAAAATTGTAGTTTAATATTAATAAATTTTTCATGATGAACAATAACATTTCAGCATTCTGCAGTGACAATCTATTTCGATTATCAGAATAAACTAACTTTCCTGCACTAAAAAGTCTTTCTGAATTGACAGAAGAAGGAGGAGCACTCAGGTATTTTATAACCAAACTTTTGAGATTAGGATATTCCAAAGCATGTGTTTTCCACCATATTAAAGGATCCTCATTTCTAGGCGACAATGGTAACACGAGGTATTTCGCTAACTCAGCATTGTAGACAGCAGTTTTCTTTTTACTTTTGTCACTTGGTTGTCTCTCAAACGATGTTATGCTTAATGAATCATCAAGATTGCTATTATCAGTATCAGATTTTGAATTATTTACTATGTCGTCGAAACATTTCCAAATGTCGTGTGTTTCGCTTATGACATCTCGTTCTTGAGGAGAGCTGACGTTATGACTCTGCGTATTGTTTTCGGTATCATTAGTGACTCCTTTATTCACTTCTAGTAATTCTTCAATAATCCACTGTTTGGCCTTATTTTCGTCTGGACAAAATTTTGTTTTGAACCTTGGATTTAATACGGTAGCGAGTACAAAACATTTTTGATCCTTGACATTGAGTCCTACATATAACAATAGAAAATACAATTATTTATTTCAAAGAAAAAATAATAATGAAAATTTATTAAAGTAATAAACATTATAGCAATACCTATAGGATTAAGAAATCGTTCTTCCATAGCTTTTTTGAGATCTTCTTTCAACATCACTACTCCAGTATCTTTTTGTCGTTTTGAAAGATACGAGTAGAGTAACAATTGCCGGAATAACGTATCCAATTGTCTCACAATCTGAACTGGCTATTTTAGTCATTTCTTCAAACGGTTGGAGAACACGTATAACGTTTTCTACCATATTCCATTGCATAGCCGTAAGGCTTGGTATGTCTTTCTCCGCAGAATATGCAGTTACCGCTTGTCGTTGTTCATGAAGCCTTGACAACATATAAAATGTAGAGTTCCATCGTGTAGTAACATCTTGAATTAACTTATGAATTGGCAATTTCAAATTTTCTTGTATGTTTTTGAGTTTCGAGCAGGCGAGTGAAGAATGGCTAAAGTGTCCAACAATTTTTCGACATTTTCCCAAAATTTCAACGAAATTTCGATTTTTAAAAATACAATCGTGAATCACGAGTTGTAAAGTGTGAATAAAACATCCCACACTCTCTCCTAACATATCTGTAAGATAAAATACACAATATCGATAATTTTAAATCAATTAATCAACGGTATGTCATGGTTACATTTTTGCAAAACGAATACTATGTATTTGTAAAATTGTTTAAAAATACATACCAGTTCCTATAATCATGTTACAAGCATTATCCCTTAAAATGAGATGAATTTGACTAGAACTTATATGCCATTCTTCCATCACATCATTTAATATCTGACCGATATTGAAACCAGTATGGCTATCAGGAAAGTGTTTCGCGCTGAGTACAAGTATTTCTCTGTGCATATCATCACTTCGTATGAAATGAGCTGTCAGGCTTATAAATGACTCGTTGTTTGCTGGACTAGTCCAAATATCGGTGGAGAACGATATGTTTATCGCAGTAATTAATTTTTCTTTAATACATGTCTTCAAATTTTCATACAGACGTGGCATAATTTTTTCAGAAAAATATGTTCTACAAGGTAGTGGATACTGCGGTGCCAAATATTTTATTAACCCTTGAAAGCCTTTTCGCTCAACTAGTGCAAATGGTTCAGCATCAAGAGCCATCATTTCGCCTAAAATATAACAAAAATAAATAGTTGACAATTTTAAACTTTATAAAACTAATTTATTATTATAATGCGAACGTTTGTTTATTAGAAACAATATTAGACATAACTTGACGTTGATGTTACTTATATATAAAAATAAAAAATACTCACAGATCTTTTTGGTTATGTTCATGGCTTTTGGATCATCCAAAGACCACATTTCTTTTTTCTTAATTAAAGATTGTAAAGTAGGCTGATGAGATTTTGAGTGCGAGATTGATGATGAAGGATTTAAGTTTAAAGTTGGTGGATCAGCTTCGATATTTGTATTTCCATCCATATTTTCTATTGTCAATGGATATTTACTTTTCAAGTGATTCCACAAAGGTTTTGTAGAGAATAATTTAGGCGTTTTTCCTCTCACAATTTTTTTTGCGATTCGCAAAGTGAACATTCTGCTTTTTTTTCATCATCACTACATATTTTAAAAAATTTCCATACGTTGGATTTTCCTTGTGCCATTATATTTTATAATTGAATGCAACAATAAAATGAACGATATATTCTTCAGGTCATCTACACCATGTGGAAGATAAATTTATCGATAATTTTCTTTAATCACTTTGCTATTAATATCTTCTCGTAGGTTAGGTTAGGTTAGATTAGAATAGAAAAACACTAATGCCCTTCACCGTTGTTGAAAATAAACGTTTAAAAAGATCGTACAAAAGAGGGCCAACCTGATAAAAAATGATTAGCTTTGTTCCTAGAGGACTCTGCGTCTCGAATCCTGCACTAATGGCGCCAATTTTAAATATCAAATTTTGATCCGATATCCGGCCGGATACTAATGATATCCGGCTATCCGGCCGGATAGTACAAAAGGGCCGGATAGGCCGGATACCGGATAGTTGCCGGATATCCGGCACATCCCTAATATATATATATATATATATATATATATATATTATAGCACGCGGGGAGAAGGGATAGTCACAACCACTGTTACGCTAAGATGCTAGACGATAACGGTGGGCTGTTCCTTCTTCCCGCGCACTCGGACGCTAGACAGTAACCGTGGATTGTCCCTTCTCGCTGCGCGCTTAGATTCGCGCGTATTGGTCGATCTTCTTTATTTAATATCTCATTAATTATTACGAAAATCGCAAAATGATACAGAACTTTTCTACTGTCAGTTTAACTTACTCTATCTGTATACGAGTGGTGATTCATCTTGTGCGGGATATATATATATATATATATATACATACATACATATCTATACATGTTGAAAAAATTTTATAAACAACTTTAAAAGACTCATTGTCAGTCTATTTGGAAAGTCTTATAAACACGTCTGTTGTCTGGGCAGTTATATACTTAATAAAAGTAAGTAAACTTCCTAGATATGTCTAAATGACATCTTAAAAATGTTTTAAAAGAGACATCTTTAAGGAATTTCTATTGGAAAATTAATATTAATTAATATTATTAGATTATTCTAAAAATTTCACAAGAGTAAGATAGGAGTAAATAAAATAACTTCCAATTTTTTGAAAATTGTTGTATGATTAGTTTTTCGAAAAAAAATTCTTGAAAATTATGTATTTATATGGCTTTTCATACTGCATGAATATGTGAGCTGAGAAAAAAAATCATAACTTTTAAATCCTTCATGAAAATTTGATAAAAAAAGACATAAAGACACATTAACTATTTATCTTCATTCTCCATACGTTTCAAACTATCAGTGTGATCGCGAGCAAAGTATCTTTAGAAATAAATGAAAAAATTCATGAATTAGTGAGAATTATATGGCATTGCATTCTGACCTTTTCAAATATCACATTTTAATCAATGACACGTTCGTTTTTATTTTCATTTGCCTGTCCATTTTATGACTGATGGATGATTTATATTAAACATTTATAGTTTTCTGTTACACAAACACTTGTGGATATTTTAGGTTAGAAATGTACAGCTCTTAGGCGGGGAGCACAGACCATTGCATAACGCATAACGCATATGCATAAGAAATTTGATTGGTCCGTTAGCATGTGCATAAGGAATTCGACCAATCGAATTTCTTATGCATATGTATTATGCATTATGCAAAAGTCTGTGTTTCCCGCTTTAAGGGGATGCTGTAGTGACGGCCGAACTCCGACGGGAAAGCGCCCTCATCTAGATGGAACTAAAAATGTCGGTAATTTACCGGAGTTTTTAAATCCGTCAATTTTCTACATTATCGATAAACTCTAAGATACGCTTTCGCACACGAAGAAAAAGCCCATGTACGTGTGCGCTCGGCGTTCGGCTAGCTTCGGATAGTAGAAGAGCGCAGACATATCTTCCGTCTTCTTCTTTTTCTCTCGCTATAGCTGACGCGCTCGGAAAGGAAAAAGCCGTATACGTGTGCGCTTGGCTAGCTAGAAGAGCGCAGACATATCTTCCGTCTCCTTCTCTCTCTTTCTCGCTACGGCTGACACGCTTGGCGATCGAGATTCGAGAACTATATTTCTTACAAGGAGATGATCAAGCTTTTCACCTGAGATTTAGCTAAATTTCAGTATGTTGTTACATACTGATATCTCTCCTACTAATATAATATATGGTACAATAACTTGTACCATTATTTTACAAGAAATAATTGTAAAGTCAGTCATATACGTAATCTACCGATTCGGTAAACCTACTTTTCAAGCAATGAGCGTGGTCGTGTTAGTAAGTCGAGCGGCTAGAATGCTGGAGATCACGAGTTCGAAACAATCTTTTTTTTTCTATTTCTTAAAAATTTTTTTTTTTAATGTGTTTAAATAATTTATTATGCAATATATTCAACCTATATTAATCGTTAAAAAATATTATATAAATGTAATATTAAAAAAATAAAACAAAATAAAATATAAAATATTATAATTATATATAATTTTATTATATAAATATAATATTTTTTAGAGATTAATATAAGTTAAATATATTGCATAATAAATTACTTAAACACATTAAAAAAAAATTTTTTTAAGAAATAGAAAAAAAAGGATTGTTTCGAACTCGTGATCTCCAGCGTTCTAGCCGCTCGACTTACTAACGCGACCACGCTCATTGCTTGAAAAATAGATTTATCGAATCGGTAGATTCCGTACATGACTGACTTTACAATTATTTCTTGTAAAATAATGGTACGAGTTATTGTACCATATTTTATATTAGTAGGAGAGGTATCAGTAACAACATATATAACAACATACTGAATTTAGCTAAATCTCAGGTGGGAAGCTTGACCATCTCCTTGTAAGAAATATAGTTCTCGAATCTCGATCCAAGCGTGTCAGCCGTAGCGAGAGAGAGAGAGAAGAAGACGGAAGATATGTCTGCGCTCTTCTAGCTAGCCAAGCGTACACGTACATGGCTTTTTACTCGCGCGCTACATCACGCACACAAAAAAAAAGCGTATACGTTTGTGCTCGGTGCTCGGCAGTGCTCGGCCAGCTAGAAGAATACGGACATATCTTTGCATTATAAATTTTTATATACATACATACATACATACATACATATATATGTATATAAATATATATTGGTTTAAAAATAATTTCATTGGATCAATATAGATATTTGCGTATGTACGTATGTATGTATGTATGTATACAAATTTATAATGCGAAGATATGTCTGCGTTCTTCTAGCTGGCCGTGCGCCGAGCGCACATGTACACGGCTTTTTCCTGTGTGGGAGGTAGCGCGCACACGACAAAAAGGCCATGTCCGTGTGCACTCAGCTAGCTAAAAGAGCGCAGACATATCTTCCGTCTCCTTCTCTTTCTCTCGCTGTAGCTGACACGCTTGGCGATCGAGATTCGAGAACTATTATTTTTTACAAGGAGACGGTCAAGCTTCCCACCTGGAATTTAGTTGAATATCATATATGTTTTTATACTCTTCCTACTAACATATTTATTTTTTTTCAACGTGTCTTTAAATAATTTATGCAATACATTAAAATTAAACCTATATTAATATCATTAAAAAAATTATTTTTATATAATATTTTTTAAAGATTAATATAGGTTTAATTTAATATATTGCATAAATTATTTAAAGACATAAAAAAAAAATAGAAAAAAAGAAAGGTTTCGAACTCGAGATCTCCAGCGTTCTAGCCGATCGACTTACTACACGACCACGCTTATTGCTTTGAAAGTAGGTATATCGAATTGGTAGATTACGTACTGACTTTATTTTTATTTCTAGGAAAATAATGGTACGAGTTATTGTACCATGTATTATATTAGTAGAAAGAGTATCAGTTATGTAACATATTGATACCTCTCTTACTAATATAATACATGGTACAATAACTCATACCATGATTTTCCTAGAAATAAAAGTAAAGTCAGTCCGTAATCTACCGATTCGATATATCTATTTAGAAAGCAATAAGCGTGGTCGTGTTAGTAAGTCGATCGACTAGAACGCTGGAGATCTCGAGTTCGAAACCTTTCTTTTTTTCTATTTTTTTTTTTAATGTCTTTAAATAATTTATGCAATATATTAAATTAAACCTATATTAATCCTTAAAAAATATTATATAAAAATAATTTTTTTAATGATATTAATATAGGTTTAATTTTAATGTATTGCATAAATTATTTAAAGACACGTTGAAAAAAAGTAAATATATTAGTAGGAAGAGTATAAAAACATATATAATAATCAACTAAATTCCAGATGGAAAGCTCGACTGTCTCCTTGCAAGAAATACAATTTTCGATCTCGATCGCCAAGCGTGTCAGCTATAGCGCGAGGGAGAGACGGAGACGGAAGATATGTCTGCGCTCTTCTAGCTGGCCGAGCGCCAAGCGCACACGTACACGGCTCTTTCCTCGTGTGCGTGATCGCACACAAGGAAAATGCCATGTACGTGTGCGCTCGACGCTCGGCTAGCTAGAAGAACGCAGACGTATCTTCGCATTATAAATTTGTGTACATACATACATACATACATACATACATACATATATATATATATATATATATATATATATATGTATAGGCTTCAAATAATTTCATTGAATTAATAAGATATTTGCGATTAAAATTACACTAATAAGCGCGATCCAGTGAGATGAAATCTATCGAGTCGACATTGAATTAACGTCGAATTGATGTAAATTGCATCGATCGATATCAATTTGATATCGATTTGATGGTCATTTCTCACTGGAGATATAAATCGGATAATTTTTAACTAGATTAACCATACATATTTAATTAAAAGTAATCCGATTTATGTCATGTTTGGTGTCATTTTAATCGTGAAAATGTCATTAATCCATTAAAATTATTTTCAAATCAATAAAATGCGAAATTAATATTCTAGGTTTTATTTTATTCCATGTTTACTTTTCATAGACAAGCGAGCTTTTTAAAATCCTCGACGCTGGAGCGCGAGGAAAGCGAGAGAGAGAACGAGTAAGGAGCAAGCGAGATGGAAACATCCGCAAGATCAAAGAGAGTTCCGAAGTCTCGACGCGAGCTTATCTTAATCTCCAATCTATCGTATTATATTTCATCTTACTATAAAAAAAAAAATTTTTACATTTTGCATTTTATCGGTCCGAAAATAATTGTAATGGTTTAATGAGATTTTTGCGATTAAAATGACACCAAACACGACATAAATCGAATAACTTTAATTAATGAATTAAATTGATAAATAACTAATATAGTTTGATTATGTAATTCGATTTATGTCGTGTTTGGTGTCATTTTAATCGCAAAAATCTCATTAATCCATTACAATTATTTTCGGACTGGTAAAATGCAAAATGTAAAAATTTTATTTTCTATAATAAGATGAAATACAATACCAAAGATTGGAGATTAAGATAGGCTCGCGTCGAGACTTCGGAACTCTCTTTGATCTTGCGGATGTTTCCATCTCGCTTGCTCCTTACTCGTTCTCTCTCTCGCTTTCCTCGCGCTACAGCGTTGAGGATTTTAAAGAGCTCGGTTATCTATGAAAAGTAAACATGGAATAAAATAAAACCTAGAACATTTATTTCGCATTTTATTGATTTGAAAATAATTTTAATGGATTAATGACATTTTCACGATTAAAATGACACCAAACACGACATAAATCGGATTACTTTTAATTAAATATGTATGGTTAGTCTAGTTAAAAATTATCCAATTTATGTTCCCAGTGAGAAATGACCATCAAATCGATATCAAATTGATATCGATCGATGCAATTTACATCAATTCGACGTCAATTCAATGTCGACTCGATAGATTTCATCTCACTGGATCGTACTTATTAGTGTAATTTTAATCGCAAATATCTTATTAATTCAATGAAATTATTTGAAGCCTATATATATATATATATATATATATAGCATGTATGTATGTATGTATGTATGTATGTATGTACACAAATTTATAATGCGAAGATACGTCTGCGTTCTTCTAGCTAGCCGAGCGTCGAGCGCACACGTACACGGCATTTTCCTTGTGTGCGATCACGCACACGAGGAAAGAGCCGTGTACGTGTGCGCTTGGCGCTCGGCCAGCTAGAAGAGCGCAGACATATCTTCCGTCTCCGTCTCTCCCTCGCGCTATAGCTGACACGCTTGGCGATCGAGATCGAAAATTATATCTCTTGCAAGGAGACAGTCGAGCTTTCCATCTGGAATTTAGTTGAATATCATATATGTTTTTATACTCTTCCTACTAATATATTTACTTTTTTTCAACGTGTCTTTAAATAATTTATGCAATACATTAAAATTAAACCTATATTAATATCATTAAAAAAATTATTTTTATATAATATTTTTTAAGGATTAATATAGGTTTAGTTTAATATATTGCATAAATTATTTAAAGACATTAAAAAAAAAAATAGAAAAAAAAGAAAGGTTTCGAACTCGAGATCTCCAGCGTTCTAGTCGATCGACTTACTAACACGACCACGCTTATTGCTTTGTAAACAGGTATATCGAATCGGTAGATTACGTACTGAATTTACTTTTATTTCTAGGAAAATAATGGTACGAATTATTGTACCATGTATTATATTAGTAAGAGAGGTATCAATATGTTACATAACTGATACTCTTTCTACTAATATAATACATAGTACAATAACTCGTACCATTATTTTCCTAGAAATAAAAATAAAGTCAGTACGTAATCTACCGATTCGATATACCTACTTTCAAAGGAATAAGCGTGGTCGTGTTAGTAAGTCGATCGACTAGAACGCTGGAGATCTCGAGTTCGAAACCTTTCTTTTTTTTTCTATTTTTTTTTTTAATGTCTTTAAATAATTTATGCAATATATTAAATTAAACCTATATTAATCCTTAAAAAATATTATATAAATATAATTTTTTTAATGATATTAATATAGGTTTAATTTTAATGTATTGCATAAATTATTTAAAGACACGTTGAAAAAAAGTAAATATATTAGTAGGAAGAGTATAAAAACATATATGATATTCAACTAAATTCCAGATGGAAAGCTCGACTGTCTCCTTGCAAGAGATATAATTTTCGATCTCGATCGCCAAGCGTGTCAGCTATAGCGCGAGGGAGAGACAGAGACGGAAGATATGTCTGCGCTCTTCTAGCTGGCCGAGCGCCAAGCGCACACGTACACGGCTCTTTCCTCGTGTGCGTGATGTAGCGCGCACACAAGGAAAATGCCGTGTCCGTGTGCGCTCGACGCTCGGCTAGCTAGAAGAACGCAGACGTATCTTCGCATTATAAATTTGTGTACATACATACATACATATATATATATATATATATATAGGCTTCAAATAATTTCATTGAATTAATAAGATATTTGCGATTAAAATTACACTAATAAGTACGATCCAGTGAGATGAAATCTATCGAGTCGACATTGAATTGACGTCGAATTGATGTAAATTGCATCGATCGATATCAATTTGATATCGATTTGATGGTCATTTCTCACTGGAGATATAAATTGGGTAATTTTTAAGTAGATTAACCATACATATTTAATTAAAAGTAATCCGATTTATGTCATGTTTGGTGTCATTTTAATCGTGAAAATGTCATTAATCCATTAAAATTATTTTCAAATCAATAAAATGCGAAATAAATGTTCTAGGTTTCATTTTATTCGATGTTTACTTTTCATAGATAAGTGAGCTTTTTAAAATCCTTCAATGCTGGAGCTTGAGGAAAGCGAGAGAGAAAACGAGTGAGGAGCAAGCGAGATGGAAACATCTTGCAACAACAAAGAGAGTTCCGAAGTCTCGACGCGAGCCTATCTTAATCTCCAATCTTTCGTATTATATTTCATCTTACTATAGAAAATAAAATTTTTACATTTTGCATTTTATCGGTCCGAAATTATTCTAATGGATTAATGAGATTTTTGCGATTAAAATAACACCAAACACGGTACAGATCGGGTAATTTTTAATTATATTATAATCAAGATGTTAATTACTTATATAATTAAAAATTATCCTATCTATACCGTGTTTGGTGTCATTTTAATCGCAAAAGTCTCATGAATCCATAAAAATTATTTTTGGACTGATAAAATGCGAAATGTAAAAGTTTTATTTTCTGTGGTAAAATGAAACATGATACAAAAGATTGGAGATTAAGATAGGCTCGCGTCGAGACTTCGGAACTCTCTTTGTTGTTGCGAGATGTTTCCATCTCGCTTGCTCCTTACTCGTTCTCTCTCTCGCTTTCCTCGCGCTTCAGCGTCGAGGATTTTAAAGAGCTCGCTTGTCTATGAAAAGTAAACATGGAATAAAATAGAACCTAGAATATTAATTTCGCATTTTATTGATTTCAAAATGATTTTAATGGATTAATGAGATTTTCACGATTAAAATGACACCAAACATGACATAAATCGGATTACTTTTAATTAAATATGTATGGTTAATCTACTTAAAAATTACCCAATTTATATCTCCAGTGAGAAATGACCATCAAATCGATATCAAATTGATATCGATCGATGCAATTTACATCAACGTCAATTTGATGTCGACTCGATAGATCTCTTCTCACTGGATCGTGCTTATTAGTGTGATTTTAATCGTAAATATCTTATTAATCCAATAAAATTATTCTTAAGCCAATATATATATATATATATATATATATGTATGTATGTATGTACGTATGTATGTATAAAAATTTATAATGCGAAGATATGTCCGTGTTCTTCTGGCTGGCCGAGCGCCGAGCGCACACGTACACTGCTTTTTCTTCGCGTGCGCGATGTAGCGCGCACACGAGTAAAAAGCCATGTACATGTGCGCTCAGCTAGCTAGAAGAGCGCAGACATATCTTCCGTCTCCTTCTCTCTCTCTCTCGCTACGGCTGACACGCTTGGCGATCGAGGTTCGAGAACTATTATTTCTTACAAGGAGATGGTCAAGCTTCCCACCTGAGATTTAGCTAAATTTCAGTATGTTGTTACATACTGATACCTCTCCTACTAATATAAAATATGGTACAATAACTCGTACTATTATTTTACAAGAAATAATTGTAAAGTCAGTCATGTACGTAATCTACCGATTCGGTAAACCTACTTTTCAAGCAATGAGCGTGGTCGTGTTAGTAAGTCGAGCGGTTAGAATGCTGGAGATCACGAGTTCGAAACAATCCTTTTTTTTTCTATTTCTTAAAAAAAATTTTTTTTAATGTGTCTAAATAATTTATTATGCAATATATTCAACCTATATTAATCGTTAAAAAATATTATATAAATGTAATATTAAAAAAATAAAACATAAAATAAAATATAAAATATTATAATTATATATAATTTTATTATATAAATATAATATTTTTTAACGATTAATATAGGTTAAATATATTGCATAATAAATTATTTAGACACATTAAAAAAAATTTTTTTTAAGAAATAGAAAAAAAAAGATTGTTTCGAACTCGTGATCTCCAGCGTTCTAGCCGCTCGACTTACTAACACGACCACGCTCATTGCTTGAAAAGTAGGTTTATCGAATCGGTAGATTACGTACGTGACTGACTTTACAATTATTTCTTATAAAATGATGGTACGAGTTATTGTATTTTATATTAGTAGGAGAGGTATCAGTATTTAACAACATACTGAAATTTAGCTAAATCTCAGGTGGGAAGCTTGACCATCTCCTTGTAAGAAATAATAGTTCTCGAATCTCGATCGCCAGCCGTGTCAGCCGTAGCGAGAGAAAGAGAGAGAAGGAGACGGAAGATATTTCTGCGTTCTTCTGCTATCCGAAGCTAGCCGAACGCCAAGCGCACACGTACATGGACTTTTTCCTCGTGTGCGTGAAGTGCGATTTTCGCTCCTGATTGCAACACCCTCTACTAAAATATCTATGAACTAAATTTGTTACTTTTTTCACTCTATTTTATCGATATTTCGGGCGCACAGGGACTGAAATTTTCTAACACATGGCATTTTTTAATTAGACCACTGGGCTCAGTTTATACAATTTTACAATGTTCTGCTGGGCCGTCTACAGCGCGCTTGGGTATTGTTTTATGCATAAAAGCTACATAACTTTTATACGAAGCGAATATTTTCACGAGTTGACAGGTCGAGACGCCATGTTCATTCAGAAAGTCGGTAAATGGATATGTAAATTTATACATTTTATTACTTTTTCTCTTTTTCAGTGAATATAGGACGCAAGCGCGCTTCGTTTAGGTGTATACTTTAATCCTGGAAAAGGATTTTTAATTCTATACAGCCAATATAAAATGCCGTGTGTTAGAAAATTCTAGTAATTTTGTAGGTAAAACAGACAACGCTAGCATCCCCTTAAGGGGATGCTGGAAGCATTTTCTTTACCGACCGAAATGATACTTTCGTATTTCACGCATAACTTTTTATTAGTTAAGTAAAATGACAAATGCTTCTCCACGATTAAAGTACACAAAGTAACAAATACGGGGCTGGTGATTTTATCTTAAAAATAAGAACAAATTTTAAAAATTAGTTTTTTGTTATCGACTCCTAGCTGCAGGTCGTAAATATATTTGACCAATACACAAGTTTTACAGCTTGCACATATAAAATAAGACCAGCCCCGTAAAGAGAAAACATGAAAGAATGTAAATATACCTTTAAAATTTTTTTTAGAGGCTTAATAAAAAAGATATGCGTGTAATACTGAAGAATTATTTGTGAAGAATTATTTGCAAGCGAAAGCGAGATCTAAAGATAATACAGAGCAGTAAATTAGTTCACAGACATCGTGATAGATGGAGCTGTTGCAATCTGCTTATTTGATAAAATAATTTAATAAAATAATTTGATAAAAATAATATTATCTTTGCCATTTCGTGCATGTTTATTACACATTATAGGATAAAGAGATAAGGCACACTATTCAAGCGTTTGCTAGAAAATTATATTTTTCGAAATTTTTTAGGATCCCGATATTTTTTCTTCCCTCTGTACGATACTGTGTGTATCGCTATATATGCGCGCGTAATAAAGTGTAGCACCGTCGCGCAAAACAAGAGATTATCACGCGAGAAACCGTGTGACAAACCGTGTTCCTACGTGCAATGTAGTGTAGTGTAGTGTAGTGTAGTGTAGTGTAGTGTTGTGTTGTGTTGTGTAGTGTGTTTTTAGTGTAAAGTGGAAAGTAGTTTTGTAGTGTTTGATTTCTGCCAAAGAAAAATGGGGAAAACGAGTGATGCGAAACATCCATACTCCAGTCGCCGTAAACTTTCTTTAAAGAAAGGATGGAGAAAAAGGTTAGTGATACCAATTTGTTATATACAGGGTGGACCATTTTAATCCATCCAGTCGAATATTTCGAAAACCAAGCCCGGGAGAGAAAAATTTTTCAGACAAAAGTTGTTTGGTTTCAAGGGGACCATAAGATGGTACCATTGGTTTGACTTTGAAGAATTATTTGAAAGTCACATGAAAGTCACCTCAATTTTTTTAAATGGCATCCCCTATTTTTTATTGCATATTCTTGTAGCTTATCTCGAGACCTTTCCAAAACATTATAAATAAATGTTTTTTCGTTAAATATTTTCCGAGTTATAAGGCTTGAAATAATTTCTTAATTTTACATAAACTATAAAATATCTCGTAAAATATTCACTTTTTGATGATCTTACCTCAATACTTTTATGCACAGAATAATGAGAGAAATTAATTGGTGTAAAGAAAACATAGTTGTTTTTAAGAAAAAATGTGCAATTTGTAATTAACAATTACATATATTTTCTTAAAAACAACTATGTGTTTTCTTTACACCAATTGATTCCTCTCATTATTCTGTGCATAAAAGTATTGAGGTAAGGTCATCGAAAAATGAATATTTTACGAGATATTTTATAGTTTATGTAAAATTAAGAAATTATTTCAAGCCTTATAACTCGGAAAATATTTAACGAAAAAACATTTATTTATAGTGTTTTGGAAAGGTCTCGAGATAAGCTACAAGAGTATGCAATAAAAAATAGGGGATGCCATTTAAAAAAATTGAGGTGACTTTCATGTGACTTTTAAATAATTCTTCAAGGTCAAACCAATGGTACCATCTTATGGTCCCCTTGAAACCAAACAACTTTTGTCTGAAAAATTTTTCTCTCCCGGGCTTGGTTTTCGAAATATTCGACTGGATGGATTAAAATGGTCCACCCTGTATATATATATATATATATATATATATAATTGCAGAGACTTTTTAACAATTTTGCGTTACAAATATATACTTTAAAATAAAAGTTTTAGTTTTGACTATATTCGATGCTAGAGCGAGAACGAGGAAGGAGCAAGCGAGATGGCCAACAGAGAGTTTCGAAGTCTCGTTCACGAGCCTTCCTCTTTCTCCAGTCTTTCGTATCATATTTCATTGTACCATAGAAAATGAAATGTTTATATTTCACATTTTATCTGTCCTAAAATAATTGTAATGGATTAATGAAATTTTTGCGATTCAAATGACACCAAACACGGTATAGATTGGATAATTTTTAATTAGATAAGTAATTAACATTTTGATTATAATCTAATTAAAAATTACCCGATCTGTACCGTGTTTGGTGTCATTTTAATCGTAAAAATCTCATTAATCCATTACAAGTATTTTCGGTCCGATAAAATGCGAAATGTAAAAATTTTATTTTCTATAGTAAGAAGAAATATGATACGAAAGATTGGAGATTAAGATAAGCTCGCGTCGAGACTTCGGAACTCTCTTTGATGTTGGCCATCTCGCTTGCGTTTTACTCGTTCTCTCACGCATTCTTCTAGCTAGCCGAGCGTCGAGCGCGCACGTACACGGCTTTTTCCTGTGTGTGTGAGGTAGCGCGCACACGAGGAAAAGGCCGTGTACGTGTGCGCTTGGCGCTCGGCCAACTAGAAGAGCGCAGACATATCTTCCGTCTCCGTCTCTCCCTCTCGCTGCACGCTTGGCGATCGAGATCGAAAATTATATCTCTTGCAAGGAGACGGTCGGGCTTTCCACTTGGATTTTAGTTGAATATTATATATATTTTTATACATATTTTTATACTCTTCCTACTAATATATTCACTTTTTTTCAACGTAAATAAATAATGGTACGAGTTATTGTACCATGTATTATATTAGTATTATATTAGTAGGAAGGGTATCAATATGTTACATAACTGATACCCTTCCTACTAATATAATACATGGTACAATAACTCGTACCATTATTTTCCTAGAAATAAAAATAAAGTCAGTATGTAATCTACCGATTCGATATACCTACTTTCAAAGTAATAAACGTGGTCGTGTTAGTAAGTCGAGCGGCTAGAATGCCTGAGATCTCGAGTTCGAAACCTTTCTTTTTTTCTATTTTTTTTTTTATGTCTTTAAATAATTTATGCAATATACAAAATTAAACCTCTATTAATCCTTAAAAAATATATAAATATAATTTTTTAATGATATTAATATAAGTTTAATTTTAATGTATTGCATAAATTATTTAAAGACACGTTGAAAAAAAGTGAACATATTAGTAGGAAGAGTATAAAAATATGTATAAAAATATATATAATATTCAACTAAAATCCAGGTGGAAAGCTCGACCGTCTCCTTGCAAGAGATATAATTTTCGATCTCGATCGCCAAGCGTGTCAGCGAGAGGGAGAGACGGAGACGGAAGATATGTCTGCGCTCTTCTAGTTGGCCGAGCGCCAAGCGCACACGTACACGGCTCTTTCCTCGTGTGCGTGATGTAGCGCGCACACAAGGAAAAAACCGTGTACGTGTGCGCCCGGCGCTCGGCTAGCTAGGAGAACGCAGACATATCTTCCGTCTCCGTCTCTCCCTCTCGCTGACACGCTTGGCGATCGAGATCGAAAATTATATCTCTTGCAAGGAGACGGTCGAGCTTTCCACCTGGATTTTAGTTGAATATTATATATATTTTTATACATATTTTTATACTCTTCCTACTAATATATTCACTTTTTTTCAACGTGTCTTTAAATAATTTATGCAATATACTAAATTAAACCTATATTAATCCTTAAAAAATATTATATAAATATAATTTTTTTAATGATATTAATATAGGTTTAATTTTAATGTATTGCATAAATTATTTAAAGACACGTTGAAAAAAAGTGAATATATTAGTAGGAAGAGTATAAAAATATGTATAAAAATATATATAATATTCAACTAAAATCCAGGTGGAAAGCTCGACCGTCTCCTTGCAAGAGATATAATTTTCGATCTCGATCGCCAAGCGTGTCAGCGAGAGGGAGAGACGGAGACGGAAGATATGTCTGCGCTCTTCTAGTTGGCCGAGCGCCAAGCGCACACGTACACGGCTCTTTCCTCGTGTGCGTGATGTAGCGCGTACACGAGGAAAAAGCCGCGTACGTGTGCGCTGGGCTAGCTAGAAGAACGCAGACATATCTTTCGTCTCCTTCTCTTTCTCTCGCTACAGCTGACACGCTTGGCGATCGAGATTCGAGAAGTATATTTCTTACAAG
>CABEGB010001351.1:0-84851 GCA_901521435.1 Crematogaster levior
GAGGGAGAAGAGGGAAGAAAGGAGGGAGAAGAGGGAGAAACGGGAAAAGAAAAAGGGAGCAAGAGGGGACCGAACCAGAAAGAAAGAAGGAAACAACGGGGTTCACACGGAACGGAAGCGTGAGGCGAAGAAGTGGGGTGGAATGATAACATGAACCCAACAAAAGGGGAAGGAGGACGGGAAGAGAGCGCAAAAAAGAGAACAGGCAAGGACGGGGAAAAAAAGGATCAGAAGCGAGAGGGAAAAAAGCAGGGGAAATGGAAGGGAGACACGAGGGGAGAGGCCGGGAGAGTAGAGGGGTGGGGGGAGAGGGTGGGAAAACGAGGGAAGGAAAGGAAGAAGGGGGGGGGAGGGGAGAAAAAGATGGAAAAAGGAGAGAGAGGAGAGGGAGAGGGAGAGGAAAGAGAGGAAGTAACCAAACAGGGGCAAAACGAGGAAAAGCGAAGGGAGGGGAAGGCGGGGGACGGCGGGAGGCGGACAAGAAGCATGTGCGCGCGCAGTGAGGGAGCGGCGGAAAACCGGCCGGCGGGACCAGGGGGGGCCGCAAGAAGACCGGAGGAGCAGAAGGAGAGGAGAGGGAAAAAACTGGGGGAGCCGAAAGGCAGCAAGCGCCGTGGGGCACGACGCAGAAGCGGGACGGAGACGGCGAAAGCAAGGGAAACAGACAGAGAAAGGAAAAAACAAAAAGAGTTAGAAACGAGAAAGCGATGGCAGGAGCGGAGCTGGAGAGTACATAGGAAACAAGCAGGAGGAGGGACGGGGTGTGGAAGGGCGAGGTGTGAAAGAAAGTTAAAAACGTGAAGTGAGTAGGGGCATGGTCAATGTTGTTTCGCTCAAAGCGATATACCGGTATTGACATCCATGTATATATCATAAAGTTAATCTCCCTCCACCCCCCCCCCCCCCTCACTTCTCTTTCTCTGCACACGCATATCTAAAAATAAAAGGAGTTTCTAGACTCAAATCCTGACAGGAATAACTTCTTTCGCAATAAATTCTCTACAGTGATTTAAATATGACGCTTACTAGTATCGAAAGTTTAATCGATAATTTAAGTATGTGAATTTACTGTTCTAGCAAAAAGTTGTGTTCTAAGACATATAATTGAAGCGCAATCGACAGAGCTGATAAAAATATACAATATTCACTGAAATATTATTATTAGATTATCAAAATCCAGCTCGGACATGGCATGTTTCTTTAGTTAAATTGTTAAAAAGAAAGTATTTTAATTCAGACTCGCAAAGTTACCGGTTATTGCGATAAATATTATCACATGCGTCGGTCAGTGGTCGAATTGTTTAAATTTTGTTTAAATTTTCACTTAATTATTTTAATCAAGAAACTTTTTTTACTTCTTTCTCTAGCATACACTAGCATACACTAACATACAATCGCAATAATGATCAACCTGATTACGTTATTAATGACTTTATCAAATACTCTTCTTCGATCTGTTTAGTTTTGCAAGTTTTCTGATATATCAATTTTCTGAACTAATTTGTCAAAATTTTTAAGATCTTGCATTGTTTTAGCAACAAAAAGTTATTTGTTTGTTTTAAAATTGAGTTATGTGTTTGTGTAAAAATTGAATAACTTTTTTTAGAAATAAAATTGTTTAAAATGACTTCTATCAACAAGTGTCTTCATAAATATCGCATCTTAACCCTAGTCCTACGAACATAGGTCATTCATGTCCCAAATTTTCTACCTGAAATAACTGAAAGACCGAAGCAACGGCAAAAGTGGTGAAGAGCTGAAAAATTAGGGGTACTAAGAAAAGTCTAGGGCAACCCCGGTCAATTTTCGTCAGTTTGCCTGTATATACACCAGAGTGACAAAATCTATTGCGGACACGAATGACCTATGTGCGTGGTTTATGTAAGTAAAATTCAGTTTTCGAGTCGGCTGTTTTGTTTCCATTTAAGAACGATAAAAAACAACATATGCTTGCGTTAGTTGTAAACGACCTGTTTGCGACAAACATCGAGTTAACGTTTGTAGAGATTGCGTTTGAAATTTTTTTAACATTTTTTTTATATTTGTTTTTATCAATTACATTTCTAAAAACATGTTCTATAACATACAAAAATAAAAAAGTTTCTTACAAAAAAAAATTTTTTTCTATCCTTTTCCTATATTTTTTACTTTTTTCAAAGACGTTAAAAATACCCAAGTTTCAGTTTTCAAAATAATTATCCGATTCTAATGGGATACAAATTTTCTAATTTTTTCCTGAAAGAGCATCCTTTTTGTAGAAATGTTATGCCACTTTTTTTAACTATTTTCTACTACTCTACTGATTTTTTAAATAAATTTCCGAGACAATGACTTTGTTTCAATTTCTTTTTAACCGTTAAGGGTATTCTCATGTTTCGAGTCCAAAAATTCGATTTTTTTACATATTATGATACTAAGAACCTTCTTGAATAAGTACGTGAAGGATTTTTCTCAAAAAGTTGAAAACTCCGGAAGTTTATGGAGGTTTATAGCCAAGCGCGCATCGATCGAAAAATGGCATAAAGAAGTCAGAACTTCAAGAAAAATGTTGAGCAACAACAGTTTTTCGAAGAGAAAGAAAGCTTATTATATGGTGCTGGAATCGCTGATCAATCGTAAGTTACAAATTTTAAATGTTATTGTTATTGTCATAAAAATTGTATCGAAAACTTTAAAAACGCATATCCTGAAAACTTGTATTTTTCAAACTGGACCACGATATCTCAAAAACTAATCAATCGATTTTGAATAATCAACGGCTCATTCAATTCGTAATGAAATTCTCTATCGTCCGAACTAGAATTATAACGATCTCTTAAAAATTTCTGTTTTTTTAGGCCCTTAAAAGTAGAAAAAAGTAGCGAAAAATTGAAATTTGTTTTTTGAGAAGTCGCCATTTTTTTTTATAGATTCTTTTTAAATATTCCTAGTTCAACGACAACCTTCCTGATTATTAAAAACTTTGGTTTTTTTTTACTTCAGATGAACACAAAGAACGTAATCATGGTCACCGTCAATTACTAACAATTTAATCCGGCCAAATTCAAGATAAGATAACGCTCTTAAAATTCAGTTTTTTTGTGTATTAAAATTAATAAAAAATATGGGTAATTATGCAGTATTACGGACCATCCTCAATGACCTTGACCTTGACATATGTTGTCAAGGTCATCCTCCTGAGTGACCTTTGGAAAGTTTTAGCCCTCGGTCATTACTCGTTAAAAAGTTATAAACAAAAGAAGTTTCACGATACTGTGTGTATATACCTTCATATTACATTCTTCACTCAGCATAGATTGTCCCTATTATTCCTACTGTTGTTGATATTTCTTATGACTTTGAAACGGTATTCGAAAATAAACCAGTATACGATAGGTTTTCGTACAGATAACATTCTGATCATCCGTCTCAAAATAAAATTTTATGAATTTCTTGCTTTAACAACGAGATACGATGAATTATTAGTTTAATCATTACATAGCAGAATTTATGTTTAAAAAAGCATTTGACTTTGACGAACGATTAGACGCTTTTTTCGAAATAATGTCTATTATGTATCCCATAAATATAAATATCAATGAATAAAATATACATTAATATTAATAAAATAATTTTTTGTTAATTCACTGCTTTAATTAGGCTCATTACTCGAAGTCTACACAATTCTAAGTTAACGCATAATTTGAAATATGGTGTGAAGAGTGAAAACGCGTAAAACATAGGTTCGCATCAAAAATTGCAAACCCATGTGGAACCTCTCTTCGCATTGAAAAGTGTACGCGTGGAGGCAGTGTGTTCCGCCCACCCTACGGGGGGGCTCCACTACCGAGAAACTACACACATAAGTGTGGGTAGAACTCGCTTCGTGTGGAAAGTTGTAAACTGAGTAAAGCGAGTTCCACTCACACTTATGTGCAGTTTCTCGGCAGTGGAGCCCCCCCCCCGTAGGGGGGGCGGAACACACTGCCTCCACGCGTACACTTTTCAATGCGAAGTGAGGTTCCACATGGGTTTGCAATTTTTTACGCAAACCTATGTTTTACGTTGTGTAGACTTCGAATAATAATGCATCGTATCTCGTTGTTAAAGCAAGAAATTCATAAAATTTTATTTTGAGACGGATGATCAGAATGTTATCTGTACGAAAACCTATCGTATACTGGTTTATTTTCGAATACCGTTTCAAAGTCATAAGAAATATCAACAACAGTAGGAATAATAGGGACAATCTATGCTGAGTGAAGAATGTAATATGAAGGTATATACACACAGTATCGTGAAACTTCTTTTGTTTATAACTTTTTAACGAGTAATGACCGAGGGCTAAAACCTTCCGAAGGTCACTCAGGAGGATGACCTTGACAACATATGTCAAGGTCGAGGTCATCGGAGGGTGGTCCGTAATACTGCATAATTACCAAAATGTTCTAAAGTTCATACACATATCCTAAGAACAGTTAACTTGTATATTATTTTTTTCTATTGAAAAAAAAAAAAATATAATAGTTTACCCATTTCTCAACCTTCCAACTGCGAATACCCCCTTAACAATATGATAAATTTTTTTAATGATTTTATACAAATATCGATTGTTTCATAAAGTACAACAATTATACAATTCTGAATTTTTTCAGAATTTTCGGACCACGTTAAATTGATATAAAGCGTTGTGGACACGAATAACCCATGTGCGTGGTTCTAGCATGCCAAAATATAGTTCGTGGGACTAGGGTTAAATTTCCCGTATGAAATAACATTCAAAAACTTTTAAGTTATTTCAAGTTATTTCGCACAGTTCTTTGATACCTGTGTCGGAATATATTGAGGTGTTTAAGATAAGGAAAATAAAAAAAGGGTGAAATAAAAAGAAAATAAAAGCAATAAAAGAAGATGAGGTATTTGAGAGAAAATATGGATGTGTTAAGCTATGTTGAATCATATCGGGATACATTGAGGTCTGTCGCGTTTCTTAATAAATATTTATTATATATAATGATAATATATGTTTAAGGGAAAAAATTTTTTATATAAAAAAATGATTGGGGCATCAAACCTTTTTTCTAAGATTATTATATTATTATCTAAATTATACTGAATTTCTTTTGATCTATATTTGATCTAATTTCTTTTTTCATTCATGGAGGGGGGAACTACTTCTAAACTACTAGTATTTAAGTAAACTTTGATGTAAATAAATTTATCGACGTGACATTTTATTATATTAATTGTATCAGATATCATATTATTTCATTGATGTAAGTTTGTATTTAAAAATTGATTTTTATGAATGATAATGTCATAAGAATAATTTCCGTTGTTCCTTATATCATTTCTAAAAGTCAAAGGAGTATAGGAAATTGTGTGAGGAGAAAAAGAAAGAGGAGAGAGAGAGATGGGAGAGGGAGATAGAGGGGGTGAGGACGGAGGGACAGGTATGGAAGGTAATAAATAGAGAGAGGAAAAGAAGAAAGGGAGTAAATGAAGGGATTAAGATGGAAGAATGGGAAGGATATTTTAAGGAGGTGTTAGGGGGAGTAGATGGGAGGGTAACAAGAGTGGGAGGGGGTAGGAAAGGAGAGTCGGAGGAGGAGGGATATAAGGAGAGAGATAAGCAGGGAGGAGATAGGAAGGGTAGTTGGAAAGTTGAAGGAGGGAAAGTCAGCAGGAGGAAATGATATCGTAAATGAGGTGTGGAAGTACGGAGGGGGAGAAGTGAGGGAGTGGTTGTGAGAGTTATGCAACAGAGTATGGAGGGGGAGGGGTGGCCGGAAGAGTGGAGGGAGGGGATAGTCGTGCCGATAATGAAAAAGGGAGAAGGGGAGAGGGTAGAGGATTATAGAGGGGTAACCTTGATACAAACCGCATACAAGGTGTACGCGGCAGTGTTGGCGGAGAGGCTAAGAGAGGAGGTGGAAACGAAGGAGATCTTACCACCGAGTCAAACGGGATTTAGGAGGGGAATGAGGACGATAGATCAAATTTGTTTTAAATTACCTAATAAACAGGGAGATAGCAAAGAGAAAAGGGAAAGTGGTGGTAATGTTTGTGGATATGAAGGCGGCTTTTGACTCGGTGGATAGGGAAATTCTAGTGGAGGGCATGACGAAAAAGGGGGTAAGGGAGGGTTTAGTGGTGAGATGCGAGGAGGCGTTGAGGGAGACGGTGAGTAGAGTGAGGGTGGGGGAAGAAGGGGAAAGATTTTGGACAGGTAGAGGAGTGAGACAAGGTTGTCCACTCAGTCCATGCTTGTTTACCCTGTTGTTGGCGGATATGGATGGAGAATTGAAAAAAGGGGGATGGGGAGGGCTAAAGGTAGGAGGGAGAAAAATTTTCTCGCTAGCATATGCAGACGATGTGATGGTGATAGCGGAAAGTGAAGGAGGGATGAGAGAAATAATTAGAGTGTTGGAGGAGTATATAGAAGGGAAGGGTCTGGAGGTGAACGTGGAGAAAACGAAAGTGATGAGGTGTAGGAGGGGAGGAGGGAGGTGGAAGAAGGTGGTTTGAAAATGGAGAGGGAGGGAAATAGAAGAGGTAAAAAAGTTTAGGTACCTGGGATACATACTGACATCGAATGGGAGGCAGGAAGAGCAGGTGAAGGAGAGGGTAAGAAAAGGAGCAGTGGTGATGAGGGAGGTATGGGGGATAGGAAAAAGGAGATTTGGGAAGGATTGGGCGAGGAGGATGTGGCTTTTTGACAGATTAGTATGGGCGGTAGTAGGATATGGGGTTGAGATATGGGGGTGAAAAGAAAGGGAAGAGATGGAAAGGGTGCAGGACAGGTTTTTGAAATGGGTAGTGGGAGTAAGGAGGTACACTCCGGGGTATATGGTAAGGGAAGAGCTGCAGAGGGATAAGTTAAAAGGAAGGGCTGGTTTAAGAGCGTGGGGTTATGAAAGGAAGTTGGAAGAAGGAAGAGGGGGGGAGCTGGCAAAATGGTGCTGGGAAGAATTAAAGGGAAGGGCAAAGGAGGGAAAAGTGATAGGAGATTGGGAGGAGGAGAGGAGAGGATTTTACGAGGAGAAGGGATGGAAGATAGAGGAGGTGGAGAGATTAAGGGAGGGAGAAGAGATAAGAGGGGAGGTATTGGTGGGGAAGGAGAGAGGATGGCAGGAAAAGGAAAGATGGGACAAAATAGGGAAATCAAAATTTAATGAATGGTATGGTAAGGTAAAGGGGAAGGGGGTTCCAGAATATCTGAAGAAGGGTTGGAGTGAGGAGAGATGGCAAAGGGTGGCAAGGTTCAAGTTAGGGGACGGTATGAGGGGAGGTAAATATTGGGAGAGGGAAGAGAGAAGAAGGTGCAGGGTCTGCGAGAGGGGGGAGGAGACATGGGAGCATGTATGGGAGGAATGCACGAATTGGGGAAGGGAGAAGGGGTGGCAAGAGATGGTGTATGAGGTGCTAGGGGAAGGAGGAGAAGGTGAGAGGTGGATGAAGAATTTGGAGGAATTGAGGGAGGGGAGAGAGGGGGGAGGGGGGAAAGAATGTATGAATAAGGAGAGAGTGGAAGGAAAGGAAAATGCGGCGGAAACGGAGGTCCAGAGGAGTGAATGGAAGAAGGGTGGAGAAATGTGTGACGAAGTATGTCTCTCTCTCTCGCAAACGAATAGTGTATAAGATAGATTAAGGGCAAAGTTGGAATATTGTAAGCGGAGCGGAGGTCCGCACTGTACCCCGCAAGGGAATAAAAGCAGTTATTATTATTATTATCATTAGTATGAGCTAATCTAGCTAATCTGTACACTTTGGCTGTGCTGAAACTTTTCAGCCACCCTGTATACTGAGAATACGGACACGACACACACACACAATATATGTATATCGTAACACTTGTTATAAAACGGCAACTTTGTCACGGATTGACTTCATTTTTTTTTAATTTTCTAAGTACAAATTAAAAATAGAATTGTATACGTATAAAAAACATGATCACTTTTAACTTGTAAAAAGTTTGTGTAAAGTACGATTAATTTAGATTTTAATACATAAAATATTTATTTTGAACTCAATTTGTGTTTGTAAAGACTTATTATATGCTGAAAGAATTGAATTAAATTGAATAATTGAATTTGTAATTGAAAACAAATATTTTAATTCAAATATTTGTTTTCAGTCGAAGAAGTTAAATAGTTACAATGTTCCATTAAAAATAACGTAAGTAGAAAAGCAAGTTGAAAAAGAAGTATTTTTTTGATATACCGAATGAAATTGATTGACTTTTACTTAATTAAATTTTTATTTTAAATAAAGTTAACTTTCTAAGTTAAATTTTCAATAAAACTTTTATACGTTATTTAAAAAAACAAAAACTAATGTGTTAAATATATCGATAAAGACGATTTTTGTTAATAATCAATTACAATTAACCATCAACAATATGGTGAACAAAGACCTTTTTATATATTTATAAATAAACTTTATGTTTTTCTATATTTTATTTAATTAAATTTAAATAAAAATTCTATATTTTTTATTTATTTTTTTATTATATGATACTATTATTTAGTTTTAAATGTTGTTAATTATATATTTCATATTATACAGGGTGCTGTCGATCTTGTAATCGGTCTTCTTATTCTTTTTTACTGATTAATAGTTTTTTAGTACCTTTACAGCCAAAAAGTCCTACATTATGTAGTCTTGGTATTACGGTACTATGACTAACATTAGCTAGGTTTTCATCTTTCAACTCGCGTGTAATTTTGGCAACAATTTTCTTGACATCCGCAGTTAATTTACGTTTAATGATACAATCTACTTTTTTAGTTTTCCGTGGTCTTAAATTACGCGGATGATCTTTTAAACCATGTCCAGAACGGTATTTCACAATAATATCATTCACGGTTGATTTATCTATCGACAATAGTGAAGCAATTTCACGAGAAATTCCTGAAATTCCAACTGCTTGTATTAATCGATTAATTGAGTAGATGTCACATCGTTGTGTAGCTGTTATCGCTGCAAAGGGTATGGCTACAAAATATTGACACTTAAATATAATTTAAATGTATTATAGAATATGTGGACTAATAATTTTTCTTGTAGCACAAAGTGGCTGGAAACTTTTGCACATGCAAATATAACAATAATAATAAAAAATATTTTCATGAATATAAATAATATTCTACTATATTAATTAATTAACTATATAAATATATTTTACTATATTAATTTGTTTTCTATATCTTATACGTACGCACGCACGCACACGCGCACGCGCACATTATTACATCATCATCACACACACACACACACACAACACACACACATCCCACAATGATTAAAAATCGTTAGTTTTTTTTTTTTTAATAAATTAGAGTACGAAATGTCACTGGCCGGAAACTTTTACTCTCCACCTGTGTGTGTGTGCGCGTCGCGTATGAGCTGCGTGTGTGTGTGTGTGTGTGTGTGTGTGTGCGTAAAATTGTTTACTAGATATAATTAGAAGAATCTTTTGTTATATTTTCTTAGTTCTGTTAAAATACATAATTAACAACATTTAGAATTAAATAATAGTCATCATATACTAAAATTATATAATAAATCAGACGATAAAAAAATCAAATAAGAGATGTAGGATTTTTACTAAATTTTTGTAAACAGAAAAAATTTAAAACAGAAAAAATTTAAAGTTTATTTATAAAAAAGTCTTTGCCTATCTGGTTGATTGTAATGTGTTTATATGGTTAATTGCTAATGGAGACCTTTATCGAATGCGATATACATATATTCAACACATTAATTTTTTTTTCTTTTAATAACATAAAATTTTATTTTAAAAAATTAATTTAAAAATTCAAAAAATTAATTTTAAAATTTAATTTAAAAAGTTAAATTTAGTTAAAGTTTTAACTTATATATAATTCAGTAATATATATATATATATATATATATATATATATATATATATATATAAACGCACACTATCATTAAATATTGCACATTATATTACACATATAATGTATATTGCACATCTATTACATTTAGTACCGATATTTTGATACTTATATAATAATTATATTCACTATAAATCATTCCCACTTCAATATACAATATATTTCTGCTGTAAATTTTGAATAAAATTTTTATCTGTATTTATATAAATTTGTTCTTTTACTTTTAGCTGAAAAATATGAAACAGTTATAAAACATTTTGACTTGAAATTGAAGTAATCTCTATATTTAATAAAGAATTATCCAAAAATATACTCTTTACAATTCTTATGAATACACTACTAAAATTCAAGATCGCTTTTTGAGGTAAAGTTTCACTGCACTGTACGGTGACGAAGAGAAGGAAACACTGTTTTCAAGTGATCGATATCACGTTCTTTACTGATTAAACAATGCCTTTTTAAACATAATAGAAGAATTTGAAAAGCTAGACCGATAACACTCGTCTGACTCCTGACTGAACGAGACAGTGATCGTCGTACGGACAAAACGATTGGAGCACGAAGCGGTTATAAACATTCGCGGTCTAGCTATTGAGCCCGATGAGTCAAATTGTCCTCTGTCCAGTCAGTTCATACGTCCGTCAGTTCTTCGTCCCTTATTCTTCGTCTCGAGGACGCGATATCTGCGTGATGAATTATCTGTGAAAATATTCTGCATAGTCAGGCGACTATTATCATTCACTGTCACTTCGTCAAATAATTTTTGTATTTTATGGCATGCATGTGCGTCAATCAATCTCAATTTCGATTTTGATTTTTAGATCCAATATAAAGTTGTTTAACATAATTGTTTATCGGGAATGCTTGTTAAGCCGCTGAATCGTCTCTAAAAAGTTAGTTCTTCGATCCGACGGCGTTAGTTTTTACCTTGTTCGAGAAACACTGCGAGAGGAGAATTCTATTCCGCTCACGGCGGATATTAATGTGATGAAGAAGATGACAAGGTCGTTTTCGTGCGTCGAATTTTAACAAGATAATTTATAGTTAACTGTGTTAATTGTGTTAACTGTGTTAACATACATCCGTTTAATCGTTATAGTTGTCGTACAGCAAATTTTGTGAATGGAGACTTTGTTAATTAAGAGAATCTGGATCGTTGCTTGGTATTCGTGATGCGTATATGAAGTCAAACAATCAATTTCGTCGTTACTCAAATATAATTATGTTCGATATTCTAACTATGTTTGGACAAATTAAAGTCCAAAATAAGAATACGAGTAACGTATTTTAAAATCATGTAATTTCAATGCACTTTGAAAGATTTACATTCTTTTACATACATGAGTTTTTTTATAGTTATTTACAACTACGATTGTCTATAACTAATATAACTTCGTTAAAAAGATATTGCAATGTAAAACGTTTTTAATTGATTTCGGCTGTTTATAATTTATAATATTCAGTCAGAAAACTCGTATTCCAATATATTTTAAAACTTTTACATCCTCCTAGATATAACATTTTGTTGCATACAACCGCGGTACTACATATTTTTATTAAAAATCGTAAATCATTAATTTTTATAAGTGATTGCTGTTTTTAATTTGTAACATTTAGTCAGAAAAATCTGGTTACGAAAAAAATGGGGAACGTTCCAGCGTAGCGGGGGCCCATTTCGATGTTGACTTGCACGAAATTGAGCGTGCAGGTTTTGTGAACGTATTGTCATGATGACACAGGCATGTACATTGACATGAACGAGTGCAATTCGTAGCTTGTTAAACATATATGTGTCCGAAATCTTTGTGTTAGATTGAGAGGGGGACCATCAAAGCGTTAGTTACGAACATCCGGGCATTGTAATAGATTTTAAACAACGACACTCCTGCTCCTACAATCGTCATTATCTCGGGCGGTCAACGCAAAATATATTATAAACGTAAAAGCGTGATAATGTTATCGGGAAACAATTACGCGTTGATAGATAGTTATGTTCAAATGATTCTACACTTTAAGTCTTCCTCGACTTTCTAATCAGACGAAAACTAAATTAAAGAAGATTCTGAACATTATGCCATGATTGTCGCTATCTTATCAGTAGACAATTCAAATAATCTATACAATAACAATAATACAATTGAATAGCAGTGCTTTTCTTTAATGTAGTATCGTTTAATACATTCTTTAAGTCACAGAATTCTAAATTTACGAGTCTGTTGAATCGAGTTGTCTGAAAGCTGACTTGCAAGTTGTCGCATGTAATTCTTTATAAATAATTTGTGATCGCAAAAAGAATATATGAACTGCATATTATGTATGTATGTACGTGCGTGTATAGATATTTTTCCAATATTCTCGAAGAGCCGCTTTATCGTTATGGTAATGATAAGTACTGACCTCTCTGAACTTGAGTGTGTTGAAGATATCTGTGAGAAAATATATCAGCACTTTCTTAAGAAGGAGGAACACAATTATCGCATTCTACATTGATATACAACCTATTTTTTATGAAATTTGTGCCGAAGATCTCGGGGACAGTCGAACAACACGCCTATATCACAGAGGCAGACTAACATTTGTTTTCGATCATGTCTGGATTATATCAGTGTCCATTGTGATTATTATAAAAGTAGCCGATAAACCACTGATTATCTGCTCGCGTATCCAATGATCAAATAAAAGATTCAAACATCGTAATAAATATCAGATAGTTATGAATTCAAGAACATTTAATCTTGACTATGCTTCTTCGTTATCGAAGCTTTAAGAACGTTTATGGTTATTATTTCAAGGATATTGCGTATCCTAGACCTATGGTCTTATAACTGCACATTGTTTTACATCCTCTTTAACTCATTAAAACGCAAAATATATAAAGAAATAAATATATAATGATATACACACGTATATATTATTATATATAGAGATAATTTTGCATTATTAGAATAGATAATTTATTAAAATATATAAATATAACGTTCTTACGTAATGACGTTATTAAAATATATAAATTAAAAAGTCAAAACAATACAGCTTTGATTACGGGTCAAGAAGTTAATGTTTTGAACAAGCGATGCAATAACGTCGAGACGCCAAAAAACATAAAACATAATTGTCAGACTATGTGTGATTACGACATTGCATCGTTGAAGCGACGCGATAGCGACGCGACGCCAAGTATATAAAAGAAAATTTAGACTAGCATCAGGAACACTGCGCTACTGTCAAATAGCTTATCCAGAATTTCTATGTCTCTCTCTCTCTCACATACAGACGAGCTTTCTAAAGAAATTTCTAGAACTAGACATAATTTAACGGCATCTTTTTATGTTATGTCAATTTATGTATCCAATTTCGATTGCGACCAATCTGAAGATGATTAATACAATAATTCTGACAACTGGAAATTTTAATTGAAAAGGCACAACTTTTCAGTTTAAGACTTTCAATTACTCACGTACGTACGCACGAACATACGCAAAGCGAGTTTGTTCCTTATGGCACATCGTAATAAAACATTCTTCAGTCACAGTACGTGTACATAAATATAAATAATTGTAAATATAATTACATGTGTGTGTGTAAATGTATATAAATCTATAAAAATATGTATAAAAGACAGTGTCAAGAAAAGACATCACACTCGTTACAAAGCCAAATGTAAAAAATATGAAAGAATACAATATATATAGAGAAAAATAAAACTATATATATATATATATATATATATATATATATATGTGGTTATATATATATATATATATATTATATATAGTTTTATTTTTCTCTCTAAATATATATATTTTGTATTCTTTGATTATATTTTACACTTATCTTTATGACATATATTAAGTATGTCTTGTTTAGACATTATGTCTTTTATAAATAATATATAGATAATTATAGATAATATTATTCATACATTCTTGTCTTGACAAGTTATGATGTTTTCAGACACTATGTTTCACATAGAGTTTATATTTTTTTACATAACTATAACAAAAAATAAAGTAAAAAACATAAGACAAGAAACAATTAACATTTTCTCTTATATTGTTATTATTATTATTGTGTATCGTTAGACGAAGAGGGGCATATCATTATTTGCAGCATATGGGTGAAGACTATTTTATTGCTGTTAAAAAAAATTAGCGTATAATTTATCTGATGACATGAAAGTCTTGGATCTACTTTTATGTTCAGAGCAATTTTCTCTCTTGTCTTTAATGTTGATTTTAACACATATAACAACGATTAACAATAACTTACTTTGTTCTTTAATGTTTTTAATGTTTCATCTTTTTTAATGTTTTAATTTCTATACAAAAGAAAGTATTTTCTTTGGATTGACATACACAAATTTGGAAATAATTTATAATAACATTAAAAAGAGATTGTAAGTATTGGATATTTTATTTCATTAATTGAATATTGACTTCGCAAAATTTGTCTTTTAATTTTCAGAAATTTCTTTCTCTATTTTTGTGAAATTTACATTCAATGTAACCCTAGTAGCACAGCGCATTGGTTACATATTGGCATACATTAGCTAAATATTGGTTTTATTGGGATTACCTTGGCCAATATTTCCCAATGGAAAAGATATATTGGTGAGTAACAAAATGTAAGCGCAGTAACAATATTGCAGTCCCCATGATGACACCAATATTGGTTACAAAGTATATATAAGTATGTTGCCAATATTGCAGTGCCCATGCTGACACCAGTATTGGTTGTGAAGTAAATAGAAATGCGCAACCAATATTATTATTTACGTTTATACCAATATTGGTTACTAAGTATATATAAGTATGCTGCCAATATTGCATTATCCACGATGACACCAATATTTGTTGTAAAGTAAATAGAAATGTGCTACCAATATTATTTTTTATATTTATACCAATATTGTCTACTAATTGTACATAAATATGCTGCCAATATTGCAGTGCCCATGATGACACCAAATTAATATTGGTTTCTAAGTAAATGTAAATGTGTTGCTAATACTGTACGTTTATTATGTGCTAATTAGGCTGCGTTTAGGAATACACATAGTGTGCACCAGTGGTCGAAATTTCAAGACGCTACCACCGCGGCTGTGGAGGAAATGGCTGCGTTCAGCAGCAGAGCAGATCAGTGAGCGATCAGTGATTATTGGTCCTTTCTATTAGATCCCGAAATTTAGACCAATCATGTTGACGCATTAAAAAGAATTATGCAACAGTTGTACAACAGTTGCGTCTGCTGAACGCGACTATTGACGCACACAACAGAGGTCATGTACGTGTGCGTTCGACGCAGGCTCGGCGCAGACGCGAGCTGTGCTCTGGTGTGCATACGAGTGTCGTTATGTCCTTGTTCAATTCTCAGTGAGTAACAAAGATAGAACGACACTCGTGTGTATTCTCGAACACAGCTTAAACTGTTATATATGTGTATGTGCGTGTGTGCGTACGTGCGCTTTCAGCACATGAGCGTTCAAGCGACGCAGCCGTCGTTAGCCAATGAAAAGAGAGTCACGTGACTCTACAATTCATTTCGCGCCAAAACTGATTTAACTAATTTATGAGCACGACGTAGTTCCGGAGAGATAAAAAACCAAAGAAAAAAGACTGAGTTTAACCGTGATAGATTCATTGTTATATAAGTTAGACAGGCATACGTATGTTGACAGGCATAACGTATTAAATACTCGAAAACATGCCCAATACAACGTGATACACTCATATTAAACGCGGGTGATTTCATTACCGAAATTTTTTAAGTTGGACGTGTTTGTGCACGATAATATTAATTCTTTATTGAACTGAAATTTTTATGCTGGTAGCACAAAATTTTTTTGCTCAGAAGATTAATAAACATCTGATAAAGGTAAGTTGCTTCTTAATTATAAAGCTATCTAACTTAAATTTATTTTTAAACAATCTGAAGAATATTTTTCATCCTTTCTTTGTTTTAATGACAATTATATACATACAATGTTTCTTAATTATAAATTTGTTGCTTGTGACGTATTATTATCTTTTACAACTAGATTTGTATTTTTCAGAAATTATTCATACATCCAGCAGTAGCTTATTATACGTACATCTTGCTTTTGTATTATATAGATAAAGTGAATTTTTATAAAATCAACTATTCTTTGGCATTAAATTTTGAAATTTACTTGGTCGAGAAGGAAGAATTGAGAAAAAAGAATTCACAATCTGATAGTCAAAAGGCAAAAATTAATATTTTATCTCTTACTAGTAATGTTTTCGATTAAAGCAGAGTTTATCCATCTCTTTTCTTTAAGAACTAGCCAATCACAACTACTTTTCTAAAGAATAATCTATGATTGGTCAGTCCTAGAAGGAGAGAACTCGAGATAAATTATTTTTGCTATCGAAAAACGCTGTATGATTTATTATATTCTTTACCACTTTCTACATATATACAATACATATATTATTAAATTTTTTAATATTTTGCAGGTTTATTGCTTTTTTTACGTCCCGTCATTTTTATATCCATTCCATTTAATGAGTTCCATTCTATCACTTGCTATTCTTTAAAAACGACATTTAACTTTATCAATTAACGGTTATTGTTAATAATATAAATATAGCACAGTTTATAATTAAACTTAAAATGTGAAATTTGCGCATATATTTCTGAAATACTTATTATTATGCGGTATGTGTGTCGCCTCAGGATTCCTTGGTTTTTGTACTCCTATTTACGGGTGGATACCAAGTAAGTAGGAGGTTTTTGTTCTTATTTATTGGGGTGGGTTAAGGAATTTTCGGACTAAGTGGCATGTTTTCAGTATTACGGCTTTTTGGATGGTTGTGTGTATTTGTGTGTGTAGATTGAGTTTATGTAGATTTTGTGTGAATGAGAATGGTGTGACTCCTGTTGGTGACATGATGAATGGTAGGATAATGATTTTGTTTTGTTTCCACGTCTGTTTTATGTCCATCGCTAGTGGTGTGTATTTATCTATTTTCTCTTGTTCTTTGGTTTTTATGTTTGTGTCGTTGGGGATAGCTATGTCCAGAAAGTAGGTGACTTTGTCTTCCTTCAGTGTAAGTGTTATATCTGGTCTGTTGTGTCCGACTGTTCTGTCTGTGTGTAATGTAGTGTCCCAGTATAGTTTGACGTAGTATTCTCCAGTATTATCTGTAGATGATACTTGTAGTATGGTGTGTGCTCTGTGATGAGTCTGTGTTTCAGTGCTATTTCTTGGTGGATTATTTTAGCTGCTATATTGTGCCTCTCTGTATATTCTGTACTAGCGAGGTGTTTGCACCCACTGTGATGTGGTCTATTGTTTCTGGGTATTGGTGACATCTTCTACACTGGTCGTTTTGTGTGTTTGGATCTTTCAAGATGTGTTTCATGTAGTTTTTAGTTGCTATCACCTAGTCTTGTATTGCTATTGTAAATCCTTCTGTTTCTGGTTGTAGTTCTCCTTTTGTTAACCATGTGTAAGAATATAGTTTATTGATGTGTGGTTGTTGTATTATGTTGTAGTGTCTGCCGTGTAATGTTTTTTGTGACCATTCTGCTGCCTTATCTGTTATGCGCGTATCATCGTTGTTGTTAATATCTCGTTCTTCTGGTTCTTGTTGTTGACCGAGGTTGAGTGGTGTTATATTAGTGTCTGATATGTTAATTGCTCTGTGCAGTAAACTGCCTTGTTTATTGTGGAAGTATTGTCTTAAGTTGCTGATTTGTTTGTTGTGTAGCTGTGTGATGTCTATGAGCCCTCTCCCCCCTTGTGCACGTGGGAGTGTCACACGTTGGATGCACGATTTGGGGTGGTGCATGCGGTATTTAGTTAGCATGGTTTTGTTTCAGTCTGTTCAGTTTTTCAGTGTCCGTATTCGACCATTTGATAACGCCAAATGAGTATGTGAGAAGTGGTATTGCGTATGTGTTTATTGCTTTCATTATGTGTTTAGAATTAAGTTTACTTTTGAGTATGGATGTGATTCTTGTTTTGTACTTCTGTGTTATTTGTTGTTTAATGTTTTTATGATGTAGTTTTGTATTTTGATGAAACCCTAGATATTTGTATGTTTCTTGTTCTTGTAGTGATGTGATGAGCTGTTCATTCATTGTCTTTATTTCCTCGTTTTCCTCCCACCTGCCTTTTATCATTTTGATTGTTTTACATTTGTCTATTCCAAATTCCATGTTGATGTCTAAACTGTAGTCTTCTGTTGTTTTGATAAGTTGTTTGATTTGTGTATGTGTTGAGGCGTATAATTTATTGTCGTCCATATATAGTAAGTGACTGATAGTATGTAGTGTTCTTTTTCTGTGTTTTATTGCGTATCCTTGTCTTGTGTTATTGAGCGCTTGTGAAAGTGGGTTTAGGCAGATGCAGAACCATAGTGCGCTCAGCGAGTCTCCTTGGAATATTCCTCTTCTTATGTGTATTTCTTCTGTTTCTATTTGTTGTGCGTCGGTGTGTAGATGTATTTTTGTTCTCCACGTGCTCATCACATGTGTTAGGAACTGTATGAGTGTGTCGGGGATTTTGTATATTTCTAGGACTTGTCGTAGCCAACTATGTGGGACAGAGTCGAATACCTTCTTATAGTCTATGTAGCACGTGTAGAGGTTGTTTCGTTGTTGTTCTGCTTGCTTCATTATACTACTGTCTATTATAAGTTGTTCTTTGCATCCTTGACTCTGTTTGCGGCAGCCTTTCTGTTCTTCTGTCATGATGTTATATTGTGTGAGATGTAGTTCTATTTTTTATATGATTAGTGATGTTATTATTTTGTATAGTGTTGATAGGCATGTGATAGGTCTGTAGTTGGCAGGATTTTCTATATCAGCAGGATTGTTTTTTGGTTTTATGTATGTTCTACCTTCTGTGAGGAAGATTGGTGTTTTGTGTGGATGTTTGATAATGTCGGTTATACATGTGGCTAGGTAACTGTGTGTTGATGTGAGCTGTTTGTACCAGTAGTTTTGTATTCCGTCCACTCCAGGGGCTTTCCAGTTATGTATTTTTTTTTGTTATCTGCGTGATTTCATCAGTTGTGATTGTTATATCTATTTTATTGTTGATGTGTTGGTGCTTTTGCTGTTCTGTTTCTATCCAATGGGCTGTGCTACTATGTTCGACTGGGTTGCCCCAGATTGTTTGCCAGAACGTGGCTATTGCTTCTTTGCTTGGTGAGGTTATCTTAGTTTCTTCTGTATTGTTTAGATTGTTGTAAAATCTTTTTTCATTGTTTCTGAATACATTGTTTTGTAGTTTTCTGGTGTTTGATTCCTTATATCTGCGGAGTCTACTCGAGTATACGGCAAGTTTCTGTTTGAGTGTGTCCATGATTTCAATTATTGGTTTATTGTTATTTCGTATTATTTGTTGTATATGTTTTGTTATTTTGTTTGATCTGTTGCCGTTGTTGTACTGTGTCAGTCTTCCTATACCTTTTCGTAGTTTTGTTATATTATTGTCTAATCTTATTTCCCATTTTGGTTTCCTAGGTTTATTGTTGTTATTTATTTGTAGTGTTGGAGTTTGTTTTGCTGCGATCATTGTTGTTATGCAGCGCTGTATATGAGTGTATGAATTTGTTCTAGTGTGCAGGTTTCAGGTATTATGGTAGGGATTATCATTAAATGTGAAATTTGCGCATATATTTCATTAAATACTAATTATTATTATTATTATATATACATTTAATTTAATTTACAATGTCTTCAAAAAGACGTTCTAAATGGAAAACAATAAATGAAAGAGTTAAGAAACAGAAATTTTACAACACTTGAGACAGAGGATAAAGAAACAAATAATTTTGAAGAATTAATAACGTCAAAATATTCTAAAGAATCTCTTAATTCTGATTTATTAGAGCATTGCAGCCAGCAAAATGAATCTAATGGATTAAATGAGGTTGTAACTATAAATGAGGATGAAAATATAAATCCTAACTATACTGATAATGAATCTGACAGCTCATGTTCTTCTGTTGAATATTATTTGTTTGAAGATAATTTAAATAAAACAAGTTCTAACAACAATAATGCAAAATTTTCTATTACTAATAATCTTAATGTATTAACAAATTCTACAGAAGATATTTCTAATTTAGTAAATAATCTTGCCCAGTGGGCTTTTGAACATAAAATCTCTCATACAGCTTTGAATTTTCTTTTATGTTTATTACGAAAAAACAATCTTATTGCATTTTCTGCTCGAATATTGTTGAAAACATCAAGAAAAAGTTTTGTTCTTGATATGTGTAATGGAAAATATTTTTACTTTGGTATTGCCAACAATTTAAAAACTTTATTTTTAAATGTACCCTCACTAAAATCGCTACAACAAATTAACTTGTTCGTTAATATTGATGGGCTACCATTAGCCAATAGTTCATCGGTTCAGTTTTGGCCGATACTTTGCAAAATAGATCAATCATTATGTCAACTTGATCTTTTTATTGTTACTGTATTTTGCGGCCAATCCAAACCTTCAGATGTACATGAATATTTGAAAGATTTTATACAAGAATATAAAAACCTTAGTGATTTTGGTTTAATTATTGATACAAAATTATATTCAGTTACGGTATCAGGTTTTATTTGCGATACACCTGCTAGAGCTTTTGTTAAAGTTATCAAAGGACATAATGGCTTTTATGGTTGCGAAAGATGTACACAAAAAGGGACACATCCCTTTGGTACGACTACATTTAATGAAATCGATGTTGAAAAAAGAACAGAAGTTTTTTGCTACAAACACAGTTGGCACCATCAAGGTATTTCCCCTTTAATGGAGATTAATTTTTTTATGGTAACGAAATTTATATTAGATCCAATGCATCTAGTTTATTTAGGAGTTACAAGAAGAATGCTCTTTCAAATGGTACAAGGAAATAATTATTTTTGTAAATTAGATACAAAAAAAGTTAATCTTTTGTCCAAAAGATTAGAATCGTTGCACAAATACATTCCTATAGATTTTGCTAGGAATCCACAAAGTATAAATAAAATACAAAGATGGAAAGCTACTGAACTGCGACAATTTCTCTTGTATACTGGACTTCATGTTTTGAACGGAATTATACCAGATAATCATATCGAACATTTTAAGATTTTTCATACAGCTATATATTCTCTCACATCCCAATCTCGCAGTTCAATTATGTGATTATGCACAAGCTTTACTGGTAGAATTTGTTAAGACTTTTAATGGGTTTTTTGGACCAAACTCTCAAGTTTACAATGTCCATAATCTTGTTCATCTTCCAGACAATGTTAGAAATTTTAATAAACCACTAAATGAAATAAGTTCATTTGATTTCGAAAATTTACTTGGAAAAATAAAAAGATCTCTTCGGGGAGGAAAAAAATCATTATCACAATTAGTACGACGACTTTCTGAACGTACTTCCATTAATGAGAAATATACTTCTAATTGTCAATTAAAGCGTAAACACGAATGTAGACCACTTGTTACTGGTCTTGAAAGCTCTGTAAATCAGTATAAAGAAATAATTATTGAAAAGTTTCACTTTATGACTTGTATCATAGATCTAATTGTTATGCGTTATTGAAAAATGGAAATATTGTACAAATTTTCAACATTGTTCTTAAAAATTCAGAAGAGGTATATTGTCCCTATTTTATTTGTAAGCAGTTTACAAAATACAATAACTATTTCAGTTATCCTTGTGCATCACAGAAGTTAAAAATATATAGAATGTATAAGCTGGAAAATTCATTTAGAATAATTAATTTATCAGAATTGGAAGCGAAATGTATTGTTTTTGAAGATAATGTATCCTATATTGGATACCCTCTTTTGCATACAATTACTACATAGATCTTGACTCTATTATTTTATTTTATTACTCAAAATATTAAAGGCAACTTTATATTTCTTTCCCAAGTACAACTTTTCTGTCAATGTGTTACTTAATAGATAACAACAACAACAACAATAATAATAATAATATATTTAAATATTTAAATAAATATTTTTTGTTTAATAAAATGATTATTTTTTAAATAAAATAAATATTATTTTTCTTGTAAACAATTATAATTAGTTATGCTCGTATTTTTTTATTATATTGTTTGCTATATACAGAAAGATATTCAAAGCATTACAAAAATATTTTGTTATAATTACAAAAAAGAATCAATAAATAATGTTGATCATGTTCAAAAATATGTACATGCAGATGCAAAAATATTCAATAGTCGAATTTAATGAAGAAAACACAACAGAACACTGTTGAAATTATTCTTTCTTCCTGGATATCATCTAATAATAAAACTGCATTATGGCCTAAAATCGTAACTCCATCAATCCTTAAAAGATATCTAAAAAACAATACTGCCCAATGATGATTGGAACTCTGTCAATATAAGAATTTTGGGACATACAGGTATAAACTGTTATATTTATTTTTATATTAAGCTATTACTGTAAAATTATTTAATATAATACCAATCAAAAAAATCTTTTTTATAGATAATCTTGTTGATGCTGAAAGAAAAGCATATAAAGCACAAGAAACATCTCACTTAAGCAGTGAGTCTGACTCTGATAATCAGACATCAAAACGACAAAAGAAAGCACCACATCGCTTTCAGCGTTCTTTTGATGATGAAAATCTAACATCAGACAGAACAAAAATGCCTCATGTAGAATCAAAAAGACGAATTGAACGTCCTATTGTTCCATCTTTTCCCGAAAATTTTAAAGGTAAAAATATATCAGAACATAAAACAAAGATATCATTTTAATAATTTATCAATATTTAAATATTTTTATTGTATTACGTTTTTTAATTTTTACTAATTTTTCTAAAATATATAAAATATATTTTATAAAATGTATAAAAAACGTATTTTTTATATTATATGTTTGTTGCATCTTTGAAATTATTTGTATGATATCATATTATTTTTGTTTTTTTTAATTTTCAGTTTTTTATATTATTACTTTTAAACAATTATTTTTACATTTGTAATGTATTACTTTAAAGGTATTTTGTTATATTAAACGTAACAACTTAAATAAATTATAACATTTTAGGTTAATTCATTATAAAAATTATTACACTTTTTAGTGTAATAATTTAGTTTTAGTTAAATCTTTTAATTACACAGTTTAATGCAGTCGTTTTTAATAATATATGTAATTGTGTTAAACGAAACCAGAATTAATTATAAATTACTTAATTGAGTAATATTGAATATTGTTCTTTTTGTTATACTAGATTTTTTATACAAATGTATTTCTTTTTTTTGTTGCAACCTATAAAAAATATTTTACGCAAAGTTTAAATTTTAAAACATTACTTCGTTATAGATCGTCAAATAAGTGAAACCGATCAACATAAAGAAACAGTGCACAACGATGCTGAAGCTACAAATAGTACAATATATAATAATGACAACAATACAATTCAAATTCCATTAAAAAAATATACTGAAGTTAATACAGAAAAATCAAAAAACATCACTATATTAAGAAAGGTAATATTCTATTATAAATGTATTCTAGTTTAATAAGAAATGGTACTATATACAAGTAATTAAGTTATTTCTACTAATATAACTTTGATATAATTTTTTCAGAAGTTTTGACGCAAATTTTTAAACTTATTAAAGAAGTCAGATTTGAAGTAATTGCATCTCGAAAAGAACAGCAAGAAATGAAAACAAAAATAGAAAGGCTATTAACACTAAATGATAATAGCAATATAAACAAGTTTAGTCGTTTACTTCCGATTTCTTCTATGGAATCTTTTGATGAAATTGATCAATGGTTAACAAATTCTGAAGAACATTTTATATCTTTGGTAAGAAAATATAAAAAATAAAAAAAATAAACTTAATTATTTCCAAAAGAATGTTTTATATTAGATTACATATTAGATTACATATTAGTATTAAGGGAAGACAAGCATGAGTACAAGATCTGAGATTATTATTATAATATTTTATGAAAACATTAGAATTATACAATAAGATAAGTATTTTATTTAAGTTTAACAAATATGCTTATTATATTTAAACAATTATTTTAAAAAATGTTTAGGTAAAATATCTTAACCTTGCTTCCGGAGAAACGGTAAAGGAATTAGTGCCATCAGTAATGAAGTTACTTATGAAGAAAGCTGTTTCAATTCACTTTAGCGGTTGTGGAAAACAAAAAAAGCGTGATTTTTCTGCAACTAAAGTTGCTGCTGCAGTATTCGGTAATTTTTTGTATTTGTGAATATGTTCTAAAAATTTATGAAAGTATTAACAAAATTGAACATTTATTTCCAAATTTTACATAACAAAAATAATATACAAATATTACAATATTCAAGACGGTGGGTTACTTAATAATAAGAAATAAATTTAAAACGCCGATTTATATATACACGGTCAGACCTGGGTCTTTGATGGCCAAACAACGATCTGCGCAAAGACAGTACGTAACTAAATATGCGCGTCTACACAGTCGAACTTTAACGGCACCACAATCAGCAACTTAGAATCAAACGTGATTTCAAATGTTGGTGCTAATAAGAATCCTTCACCCCTTTTAGATAAATAATTTATAAATATTATCACGATAAATATTATCACAAGCCTCGGTGATCGAATTGATATGACGCCCGCACGGAATGGGAAAGTTCCAGGTTCGAATCCTGGCTGAGGTAATATTTTTCGTAATAAATTATTTATCTGAAGAGGGATTCTTATTAGCACCAACATTTGAAATCACGTTTGATTCTAAGTTGGTGATTGTGGTGCATTTAAAGTTCGACTGTGTAGACGCGCATATTTAGTTACGTACTGTCTTTGCGCAGATCGTTGTTTGGCCATCAAAGACCCAAGTCTGACCGTGTATATATAAATCGGCGTTTTAAATTTATTTCTTAAAAATAATATATTTTTTAATTAATTTTATTAAACACAATATATCCTTTTTTATCTTTTATTTAAGTTTATAGTAATATACATATAGCCTATATATATTAATATATTTATATATTGTTTGTACTGATACAGTTTTCAAATTTTAGAAATATATTTTTAGTTTTGAATGTAATATAAAACATTAATTTTTTATATCAATAACTAATTTTTAATTAAGTTTGGAAATAAAACAATTTGTATGCAGTTTAATAACAAACTTATTTATAGAGTTTTCTTTTTTTTCTAGAGATTGTTTAAAAAAAATTAGAAAACAACAAAAACTGAAATTTAAAAAAAAATATCAAAATTTCTTGCAGAGAGTAAGGACAGGGAAGGTAGAAGAAAAGAGAGAGCAAATGCAAACTAAGCTAACAATAAGAGATTTTTGTATCTATGCTATATCAAACAGTATTATTAAAGAATATTTTTTTATTTTTAAGAGACACAGATGGAAAAGAATTCTTGTGGACTAGTTTTTTTTTAGAGTTTGTTACCATAAATGTAAAGGAAAAAATGACAATTTTATCTACAAATATTCTACTTTCATCAGTTAATTTTATTTTTATTTTTTCATTTTATTTTCATTTTGTTTTAGTTGGAAAAAGAAATCGTCAAAAAAAGCATATACTTTGTCGCAAGAGGTGATTGTTCAAAACACCAGCATTAATATTAGGCAATAAATTATAGATAGTGCTTAGTACAGTAAAGGGGGATTTCATCATTTTTTGTTTGTGTTTTTCTAAATACATAAACTCCTGTATTTTATTTCTTTTTGAATTTGATATCTTGTATGTGGCAAACATTTATTTTTTAAGAATTTCTGAAAAGTTTGCGGCACATACAGTGCGCACTTTTTTAGTTTGCCCTTGATTATTACATACTATTACTGTTAATTACTATTAAGTTTATTACTACCAGATTGTATCAAAGAATATTATTTTACTTTTAATATCTTATTTTAAACTTTATATTATATATTTTTAAAACAAAATATTATATTATTTGTTTTAAAAAAATTTATGTAAAGTTTTATTATCTATATATATTAATATATAATATTATTCTTATAAAGACATAAATTTAAGTTTTATAAATTTTTAAACGAAAAAAATAAAATAAAAATTAAAGTAACAGAACTATATATTTTTTTGCATGTTTATTATTATTCTTTTTTTAATTGTTTGAAATTAATAAGAGTCGAATCAGCTCCACATGCTTGATCTACAATGTGTTTTTGTTTTTGCCTTTGTTTCCTAACTTTTTTGTATATTGTTTTATCAATTATTCTTCTTCTCACGTGTAATTTGAGATAAATGTTGACAAACTTCAGAAAAGACAAAAAACATTATGTGACAAAAAACAAGAATGCGAACAGTGTAAAAGATTAGGAAACAAGAAGTAAAAAACACAGTCGTGTAGATTAGACGTTATTTCCAGTGAATAATAAATTATATTTATAATTATATTACAATTAGAGCATTAAGTTATAACATCTTTTTTAATCAATATTGATTAAAATTAACTTTTTTATCACAATTTACCAATAACTGCGTTCAGCAGAGTAAAACTCGTGAATCTGATTGGCGTATGTTCTTGATCTTCGTTGAATCTAAGAGCATATACACATATGAAATTTGCGAATTTTACAGTTGCAGCTTTTTCTGCTGAACGCAGCTAATATATTAATGAAGACATTGATAATAATAAAAAAAATTAATCATAATAAAAAATTAATTTTTGTTAATATTGATTGAAGAAGTTAATGCATTTTTTGGTCTTATAAGAAAGATCAATATTGGCTGAAAAGGAATGTTTTCTACTAAACAATACTGGTTTAATATTAGACATTCTGTAGCCAATGTAAAAATTGGATATATACTAATAATCAATCATAGATAAAGATTAAAATATTAGTCCAATATTGGAATTTAATATTAGCTGAAAGTTGAGCGTCTACTTAACAATATTGGACCAATATGAGATTCCAATTCGTACCCAACACAAAAATTGGATATATATCACTAGCCAATATTGCGCCAATACAGATGTGCTACTAGGGAACCTATATTGTCTTTAAACTGTTTTCATAAAAATCGCCGAATTTTGATAAAAAAATATATATGGATATATACTTTTTTATCAAAATTCGCTGATACATATAGAACTAGTAATCTGTTTTCTTGGTCACGGTAATATAAAACTCTTAAAAAATTACCCTTTTAAAAAAAGCAATATGCTATTTTAAAAATTAGCAGCGCCAAATCTTTTAATTAAACTTTTTTATTTTATATTAATTTTTAATTTTTATATTTTTACATTTTTATATTTTTCCATTAATTTTTAATTTTTAATTTTTTGTAAATAATTTTTAATTTTATATTTTTACATTATTTGTTTTTCTTTTTTAAATTAAACTTTCGAACTATTTTTATTTAATATAATTTTTCTTTTAATACATATACTAGAAATTTTAAAAATATATATTTTATTTCAAAAAGTTTTATTAAGTTGGGGCAACGTTGTAATACCATAATTTTTTAAAAATTAAAACAATTATGTATAACTTTTTGTGAAAATATTAAATTTTTATTTTCAAATAGCATAATTTCTGGATATCAGTATTTTAGTAGGATATAAAAAAAAATTAAAACAACTATTTTTTATAGTATTTTGTAACATTTTTTATTAAAATATTTTTATAAATTTTTATTTTTACTTAGCACAATTTGTTGATATCATTATTTTTGTAGAATGTATAATTGAAATAACTTATAGTTTTTTAAAATAGTTTTTTAGAGTTAATAATACTATACTATAATATTTTGCAAAGATACTTTTTGACGCGGACTTAGCACCTTTTTTTTACCTTTTTTTAAAAAGGTAATTTTTTAAGAGATATCACTCTTTTTTGTACACAATTTACTTACGTACACAAATACTTTTTTGTACACGTTTGTGTATCAATCAATCTGTATTATGAGAAATAAGAGGAAAGAAAATAATAAAGAGACACTACCGTGTCTCTTGATTAATAGCTCTAACAGTTTCAATTACATATCCATTTTTCTATTAACAAAGATATTCTTCGCACTTCGATCCTAAATTGACATCAATTAAACATTTTTTATTTTCAATATTGTCAAATTTATTGTAAATTTAAAAAAATTAATTTTAAAATTTTATACAAATTTGATTCAAAAAACTTATTGATTTTGGCTGCAACAAATAAATTCTTGTTTCTACAACTTGAAAAAATATATTAAACATATTGAAAAAAATTCAAAATATATTTTAAGAACAGCAAATATCCTTTAGTCCCAACTTTTTGCATTACACATAATAAATTTTCTCTAGATTTTATCTTGTCATTTATGATTACTACACTTAAAAAATGTTTTATAGTCTCAATATTCGAGTTTGAATACGTAGTTTTTTAGTAGTAAAAAAGTCTCGTGTCAGATAATTTTAAAATTTTATGATTTTTTTTTAAACATTCAAAAAATTTGTGGAAAATAACCGTTTGCCTGGACTACTTTATATTAATATAATTGATAACTTTCTAAATATAATTTGTAACTTTTTAATATAATTTGTAACTTTCTTCTTTTTTACATAAATTTCTTTGTAAGCTAGAGAAATTTTAGCATACGTAGTTAATACGACAGAATGACATGGACATGGTAACATTAAAACATTTTTACACATTTCCGCCAATTTCTTCTTAAAGGATAAATGTTTTCCAGTCATAACAGACGCATTGTCACATGACAAAGCGTCAATAATATTTGGAAAAGGTATTTGAAGCTTCTACATTTCATGTTTAAATGCATTAAATAATTTCTCTATACTGCAATCTGCATCAACATCAATTAGTTTTATAATAATAGGGAACTTGCATGATTTTTTAAAAAATATCAAAGTTCATCTAAAAAATAAATGAAAAAATAAGTAAAAAATAAATAAATTTTTGTAGAAGAAACTCAAGAAATATCATTTTTAATTAATAATTAAGCATAAAAAGTTGCCTCTTTTTGAATGCTATATTTGTTTCATTCTAACTATTGCACCAATTTAGCAATGCAGCTATAAAGAACAGACTTATTGACATGCTGCACCATAAACCAAAGTCGGAAATTTTGTAGAAATATTGTTGTGTCCCTGAGTGTCACAATACAACAGTGACAACATCGAATAAAACTTTTTTACTTGTACTTAAAAATGAAGAAGTAAGAAAAGTAGCATGAAGCTGCAAGATACAGGGGAAGTTGAGGTGAAACTCACATATCTGTGATCATTTCAGAGTAAATGTGTCTCGTAACATCAAAGGCGAAAAATTATCATTCAAAAATCATTGATTTTTAAATAGTAATTTCTCAATACTTAACTTGTATTTTGAGTTGCTTTTTTTCGTAGATATTCTTAAGGGGTAACGCTACTCTAGAGCTCGAAAAAAAGACGTTTCTTTGATAATTTTTAACGGAGATGCAATAAAGAAAATGAGAAATCTATTTATAGGAGTTTATTATACATGTTTCGAAGTATATAAAAAAATTTGTTTATTAATATTTAGAAACAAAATGGCGGCTATATTATAAAAAACTCGAGGCCTCTTTTCGCCGAAGAGGCTTCACGGCCGGAAAGGTTACTCCCACAATTTTTAATCTAGAACAAAAAACCAAAATTTTTTAAAAACTATATATAATTGGCTAGAGACTGACGTAGGGGATTTTGAAAATATTGAATTTTGAATAAGTAGTGCTTATTTGAAAAAAAAGTCCATTTTTCGGTAAAAAATTTCACCGTAAATTATTTATAACAAAAGAAGTTGACAAAATATCAAAAAACCCCTACGTCAGTCCCTGCAGAATCTAATAACGATGCTACTGTGCAAATTTGAAATGAATCGGTCAAAAACTTTTCGAGTTATGTTTCCGGCCAACTTGAAAAACGTTGTTTCGAGAAAAACGCGTTTAAAGTTTTAAGTTACTATTGATCGACGTGCCATAGAGCGGCAGTTTCGGTTTAAAAACAAGTACTTAAAATTCCTTCCGCGCTACGGGACCAAGTGTACATTATTTTTAAGACTCTAAGGCATCATTTAAACGAAAAAAAAAATCGATTTTTTGAAAATTCTAGAGTGGCGTTACCCCTTAAGGTACCAAAAATGCATTTATGAAGAAAATTCGAAAATCCCTCACGCATGTAAGTTACCTATTGCGAGTGAACTTGTAATGTTTCTGGTTGACATATTGAACATGAAATGTCATCCATTTTTCGAAATATTTGATGTTTTATTAATAAAAACAGAAAACTTTGTATTTTGAATGTTTTCTACTATACGATTCTATTGAGCACAAAACAAAAAATCAAATTTGTACATTTTGTTTAACCATTGTTCGGTACCAAGTGTAGGGAAACATAAATGATCGTAGAGAGCGCTAGCCGAGCATCCTGACGCGTTGGGAGATCGAGCCGTTTCGGGGAATTGGGGAGGAAAACGGTTTAAAATTGGCTACGGAAGAGACTCAGGGCGATTCCTCGATTCGGCGCGGTGTCACATTCATTCAATACATTCAATTCTCAATCTTGTAAGGCGATCCGTTCCTTCTCGGCTGAAGCTGCCAATATTCAATAAATTATCTCAAAGATAAGAATCAAAAGTTTATTTATTGTGTCGTGGAGAATCTTCACGGCATAGTCCGATCGTCTCAATATCGACGTGTGAACGGACAGCGGTGAGCGAACATTGTAAGCCGTGGCCAACAGGACACCTAAAGGCCAAATAAACATATTTCCAACAACCATGCTTAATATTTTTATGCTGAAGTCTCTTTCTACATCTTGAAAAAAATTAAGTATTACATTTGCAGTTTCAAATGAAATATTTCTGTCAGCGATTAAAAACAGAAAGAGCAACGAATCGAATTTCCACTGATTTTTGTCGTTCGTAAAGTGGCAAAAATGATTCCTTGATTTGCATGTCTAATTTTTTATTCACTCGTTTATTGAATTTTTTAAATTTATATGTAGGATGTTTAATATTAGCGTTTAGTTTTATTGTGCGAGAGCGTTCTAGAACGGAAAAAGTGTAGGACACTTAGCTTTGACATGTTTATTATTCGGAACGTTCTAGCCGAAAAGAGAAAGTTTATATATTATTTAGACATACGACATTGCGAGCATTGTTTTGTGACGAAGATATTGTTTTGGACGAGGAACGATCTAGAGGGTAAAACGGTTGCTGTAATTTCGACTAGGAGAAGAGAACGTTAGCACAGTAGAATCAATCGTCCTGGTGCTGCGGAACGAGACGGACGAAAGCGCTGAGCACTGATCGAATTTAGTCTTTCCGAAACCAATCTATTCTAACTTTGTCATCATTGTAAAACTAAATATATCAAAGGAAATTATTAATACCATAACATCTAAATTAATTAATCCAACTCTAATATCCTACATATATCTACACGGTGATAGATTTTTAATAAACCAGCAAGAGTTTTACAACAAATCGTAGTAAAAAATGAATTTGTATTATGTTGCTCTTCGTGTAGTCATGACTTGAATTGCTTGATTTCTACTATTGCTGCATAAATATTTTGTACACAATTTTCTTAAAAAATTGAAGATTTTAGTAATTATTTTAGTAATTAATATTATAAAATTATAAGATTTCAGTAATAAAACAACAAAATAAGTATATTTTATCAAAAAAACTTATTATATTTTTTTAAATCTTTATTTTATTTTTATTTTTATCTTTATTCTTGTGGTACTATACAAAACAGTTTCTATCTGTCATCGAACACAAAAAATACTATTATATATTTGTCGCATTTTGAAACACTTTTTTAAACACAATTTTTACAATGCTTACACTGTTCTTTACTGTCAACATAAGTAATCCAATGCATCAAAACATATAAATTATTTGTAAGCATTGGGTTACTGTTGCACGCGTAGTACGCAACTCTGGTCGCATTTGCAGTGGGACGACCACGTTTTGGTTTATTATAACAAAGGAGGCTACTCGTGGGTTAAGCTACCTATCGAGCGCGTCTCCAGGTGGCGGATAGGAGGACGCCCGGGAGGGGGGCTCCGGCCCGGGCCTAAACCCCCTGTGTGCCGGATGCGGATCTCCCGGGTAGTAGCGGCTATAACCCGGCCCGGCGGACGTAAAACTCCGCCGAGGGAGGGGAAGGCTGTTGCCGTGGACCAGCTTCTCAAGCCAAGCTGGGAGCTATCGTGGTGAAGGCTGCGTGGCACTGGAGGAGCAGTGTCGCTAACGATGCCTCTGGGGAACCGGGCGAAACCCCAGAGTATTTAGCCTTACCCGGGTATGCGGGGCTCTGCCCGGGCGGACCGTTTGATTCCCTAGCTTCTCGTGGGACCAAAAATGGAAACCAATATTAAAAATATTAAAATAAATGAAGAACGTGAAGGGCCAATGGAGGTCTCAGAGGGGACCTCCGGAGGCGAGGAAGCCGCAATGGTGGAGGCTGGACAGGCTCTCACGGGCCTGGAAAGCATCACTATTGCGGAAGTCGAAACCGCGGACACTGCGGGCCCTCGCAAGAGGAACCGCAGTGGGGCGGAGAAAAGGAAGGCGAGGAAGGAGAAGGGGAGGGCTCAAGTTGGGTCCTCCCGACCCCCCGGACCTACAGTCGCTCCCGAAACGCCGGTCGGGGGGACGCAGGGGACCGCCGGTAACAAGCGCCGAGTGGGCCCCGGTGAAACCCCACCGTCGACGGAGGGAGCGAGGAAGAAGAGTAGGACTCAGGGAGCTGGGTCCTACGCAAGCATAGCCGACCCCCTGACGAGGGTGATCGTGGCGGAGGGCTACCCGGAAGTGGTGATGACTGCGGAGCGGTTAGAGCTGCTGAAGGGTGCGGTCTCCAAGGAGATCGACGGGATCCGAGAGGGCACCGTGCCTAGATTCCACGGCACTTATCTGAAGGCTGGGGCGGCTGTTGTCAGATGCGCGGACGCGGAGACGCTGAGCTGGTTGGAAAAACGGATCAGCGTCATTGCTGACTGTGGGAAGGGGCCAGCCTTAGGGTGGTGGGCGTGGAGGCGCTGCAAAAGCGGTACAGGGCGGTGGTTTGGCTCTCGGGACGTCTCGAGAGCGCGACCGCTGTCCTGGGGCGGCTGGAGCGGCAGAATCCCGGCCTCGGCACCGCGGGCTGGAACGTCTTTGCTGAGAACGTAGGGGCTACCCCTGAGGGTAGGAACCTGGTTCTCGGCATTCCAGAGTCCAGCGTCCTCAAGTTGAGGAAGCTGGAGTTTAGGCCCTACCTGGGCATGGACCGAGTCACCTTTAGGGTGAGCGGGACGGCCCAGAGTGGAGGGGTGGAGGGGCAGAAAAGGTCTGACCCAGGGGTTGCGCCCTAATTCACGGGCCTAACCGGGGTGACCTTTACCCAGATTAACTTGCACCACAGCAAAGGGGCCTCGGCCGTTCTTGCCAGGCACCTAGCTAGGGTGCACACAGCGATCTCACTGATACAAGAACCTTGGCTGGTCCAAGGCTGTGTCAGGGGATTAGCGGGGTGCGGAAGGCTCTTTAGGGCCCCGCAAGAGCAACGCCCAAGAGCCTGTATGGCGATCAAGGGGGTTGAAGCCCGACTAATACCCGATTTCTGTTCTAGAGATGTGGTAGCAGCGGAGATTGAAATCGCCGGCGAGGCCAACGAGGTCAGGAAACTGGTGGTGTGCTCGGCCTACTTCCCGCATGAGGAGGAGGGCTCGCTGCCACCGACGCCGGTGATACGTCTGGCAGAATACTGCCAAGAGAGAAGGATTCCCCTAATCCTGGGGTGCGACGCAAATGCGCACCACACGGTATGGAATAGCACGGACACCAATGAGAGAGGTAGAAGACTGTTGGAATTTCTGGTGACCACGGACCTGGAAATTCTCAACAAGGGTAACGAGCCCACCTTCGTCACAGCGGTGAGAAGGGAAGTGCTGGACCTGACAATCTGTTCCAAACAGATAGCTCAAGAGGTGACTGACTGGAGGGTCTCGAAAGAGCCCTCGCTGTCGGATCACAGACAAATCACCTTCAGAATGGCCAAGGTCAAGTCTGAAGAGGTTATAATAAGAGACCCAAAGAAAACCAACTGGGAATCCTATCGAGAAGATCTAGCGAAAGGCCTCAGAGGCTTCCCTAGGAGGCACGGGACCGCGCTGGAGATAGAGCTCTGTGTGGACCATCTGCAGAGGGCTCTGTCTGACAGCTTCGAAAAGAACTGTCCAGAAAGGACAGTTAGAAACACCAAGGGTACTTCCTGGTGGAGCCCCAAACTGCAGGAGCTCAGAGGTGCGGCACGTCGGGCCTGGAATAGAGCCAGGAACACGGACCGTCAGGCCGACTGGGATCTTTACCGAAGAGCTCAGAAGGCCTACAGGGATTCTGTGGTGAGGGTGAAAAGGGAAAGCTGGGAGAGATTCTGCGAGTCGGTGGAAGGCATGCCTGAAACCGCGAGACTATGCAGGGTCTTATCCAGAACTTCAGACGCTAGACTTGAAGCCATCAGGCTCGCAAACGGGACGATGGTGACGGGCGAACAGTGTCTGGTGCACCTACTGGAGACGAACTTCCCGGGCTTCCAAAGAGGAACGAGCGAATGTTCGTCCCAGTGGGAAGACACGGGCTCGAGAAGGGCACGTGGAAGTGACTGGGCACTCGCAGCCCAAATTGTCAAACCCGATAGGGTAAGATGGGCTGTGAATGCTTTCAAGCCCTTTAAGTCGGCGGGGCCCGACCGAGTCTTTCCGGCTCTTCTACAGGAGGGGCTGGAATTGATTATCGGGCCCCTCACCAGAACATTAAGGGCTTGTCTGGCACTGGGCTACACGCCTAGTGCTTGGAGACTGGCCAGGGTAGTGTTCATTCCGAAAGCGGGAAGGACGAGTTACACCTGTGCCAAGGACTTCCGGCCGATCAGCCTGACGTCTTTTCTTCTCAAGACGTTAGAAAGGCTGGTCGAAGTTTACGTGCGAGATGTCGTCCTCGTGCAACATCCGTTGCACGAGAACCAGCACGCGTATCGCACGGGGTACTCCACTGAGACCGCCCTCCATTCTGTCGTATCGATGATCGAGGGACAATTGGAGAGGAAGGGTTACGTGGTAGGAACATTCCTGGACATAGAGGGTGCCTTTAACAACACCCCACACGAAGTGGTGTGCAGGGAAGCGGCCAGAAGAGGAGTGCCGGAGAGGATCATTTTGTGGATCAGGGGCATGCTCGGACGGCAAGTGACGGCCTCATTGGGCACGGTGAGTGTCAGCGGATGGGTGGACAGGGGCTGCCCTCAAGGGGGAGTACTCTCTCCACTCTTGTGGTGTCTGGTAGCTGACAAGCTGCTAGACACATTGAATAGAAGGGGCTTCTATGCGCAGGGGTATGCCGACGATTTGGCTGTTCTTGTGCGAGGACCCTTCTTAGAAACACTTCTAGAGCTAACGCAAGCGGCTCTGGAGGTGGTGGAAGAATGGTGCCGGGAGACGGGTCTGTCGGTTAATCCGCTCAAGACGGGTCTCGTGGTATTCACACATAAATACAAGGTGGACCCTGTGGAGGGCCCCACACTTGGAGGAATCAGGCTGGCTCCTTCCGAGTCGGTGAAATATCTAGGAGTTATCCTGGATAAGAAGTTGACATGGAGGGAACATCTTGACGATCGCTGTAGGAGCATCTGCTCCTACTTCTGGACGTGCAGACGGACCTTTGGCCGGACCTGGGGTCTGAGGCCAAGAATGGTCCTTTGGATCTACACGGCTATACTGCGCCCCAGACTACTCTATGCGTCGGTAGTGTGGTGGCCCAGGGTACTGAAAAGAGGCGCCAAGGTTGCCCTGGAACACGTTAGAGCTTTGATTCTACGAGGGGCTCTTGGCGCTCTGCGAACAACACCGGTGGCGGCGATGGGAGTGCTGCTGGATGTTGAACCACTCCATCTGACGGTAATGGCGGCAGCTGCGGCTGCGGCTCACCGCCTGAGATGTGAAGTCAAGTGGAAGGCGGGTGCGAGGCACACGAAACTCCCGGACGAAATTCTATCGGGCTCCGTTTTTGCGATGGGGCAAGATAGAATGCCAAGGATCCGTGCCTTCGAAAGAGGATACAGGGTATGTCTCTCCAAGCGAGAGGACTGGAGGGACGCCAAGGGGCCGATCTCTCTAGGAGGGGACGTCTGGTTCACGGATGGCTCCAGAAGGGGAGAGGGCTCCGGTGCGGGCATCTTTTGCCAACGAGAAGAGGTGAAAGAAATCATCCCCCTCGGGAAATACGCCACGGTGTTCCAGGCGGAGACCGTGGCTGTTCTGAACTGTGCACTGGAGCTGCTGGGATCTGGAAGGACTGGCAGGTGCATCAAGATCTGTTCGGATAGTCAGGCGGTGATTAAAGCGCTTGGCTCCCCGATCTTCACCTCACGGCTGGTCTGGGACTGCAGGTGCACCCTAGAAGAGCTGGCGAGAAGAAACGAAGTTGCCCTGGTTTGGGTCCCCGGACACGCGGGGATTAAGGGCAACGAGATGGCCGACCAGCTCGCCAGAGCTGGAGCAGTGACGGGAATGCTGGGACCGGAGCCAGCAGTTGGGGTCCCCTACTCTCTGAGTAGAGAAAGGATCCGGAGCTGGCTGAGGGGCCAGCACCTGGAATACTGGAAAAATGAAACCAAAGTCAAATGCAGACAAGCGCTCTGCTGGGAGATTCTCCCGGAGAGGGCCTGGCGAGGAGCATAAGACGGTTGAGCAGGAAGGACGCCAGACTGGCGGTACAAATACTGACAGGACATGGCGTCCTGAATTATCACATGCACAGGCTGGGTGTCAGTGATTCACCCGACTGTAGAGCATGTGGGGAAGAGGATGAAACAAGCCTCCACATTTTAAGTCAGTGCCCAGCACTTGCAGGGCAGCGACTTCGCTGGTTGGGCTCAGCTTTGCTGGAGCCCGAGCAAATAAGACAGTTGTCGATTGGGGACCTGCTCTCCTTCTGGAAGGGGACAGGTTTACCCTAATCACGGCTGTTTTAACGGGGAGACACAATGGACTCGGTCTGAGTGTCGCTGGTAGGGCTCGAAGAGACCTCCCCCCCGAATATTATTATTATTATTATTAAGGAGGCTAAATGCTACATTTTGAAAACTTTTAGAGAAAAATTTTTTAAGATGTTTCTTTTTATATAAAAGTCACGCATTGCAAATATGATAATGCATTCATGTTATTTAGATAATAAAAGACCCAACATCCGATTATAGCAAAAAACTACAAAACATTTTTTAAAATTATTTTTTTATTATTTATTTTTTATTTATTCGAATATAGATTTTAAACCTGGCAGGATAGTGGAAATCGTAGAGAAGAGCCAAAGTGTATCTTGTGTTATGTAATACGGTTACATTTCCCAGTAAACACCATTTGTTACAGCAATATAACAAGGGAATAACAAATAATATAACACAAGTTATTTGTATGTTATATAACTGTAATATATCATGTGCATAACAAATAAAATATTACATTTGTATATTACTTTAATATAACATTGTTACTTTTATGGTATATAATATTTTTCATGTACATTTTATAGAATTGTTATATAACAAGATTATTTTAATATGAAATACACACTGTAACAGTTTAAAAATGTTTTAATATTTTTTCTTATTATTTTTCTTGCCTTCACATATACTATTATACATGTAAAATATATAATGTGTAAAATTTATTGTATTTTAACAAAAATATAAAAAAATTAATATAGAAAGAATAAAAGTTTATGTTTTATTATATACATTGTTTATTATATGTTAATGAATATTTTTCACATACATTTATGTATAACATTATGTATTATGCATACATTATATATATAATAACAAACGAAATTTTTTCTTCTTTTATAATATATATTCATTAAATATATATAAAATACAAAGACAGATACAAAGAAACGATACATTATTTTAATGAAATTAATCTCTATGATGTATCAAAGGAATTATAACAGATTTTGCAGAATTAGGAAGCGATAATTGTAAACATTTTGTTTTAACTTCTTCAGCCGAGATAGTAATCGTATCAGGAAAAGAACAATTATCAATTACAACTATATTTAAATGTTTAGAATCACAAGGTTTTAAAAAAAGAGATTGTGTATTAGTAAGTTTACTGCCACAAAGATATACATTTCCATTTTGTAATAATATTTCATTTATCAGAATAATTATATTATCTGATATTAAACAACAATTGTTCGGTTTTTTGAAGAAATTATAAATTCTCTGTATTCCAAGTGAGATTGAGATGAATTATAATGTATAGTAGGATATGTCTTTTGTAATATTTTTTCTACAGGAAGTACATTTTCTTCGTATAATCGATTTATTAATTGTTCTAAAGGTTTTGGTGAGTGCTTAATTTTTTGTCTTACTGTTTTTAAATAATTTTCAAAAAGAAAACAACTGAATTTATCAAGACAATCATGCATTTTGACTTCATCACTTAGATGTATTAAGTTATGAACATTGTACGTCATATTTTGTAGACCATATAATTTAGAAATATGTGATATAAAATAAAGTAACAAATCATGAGCGTAATCATTCATTGGCAAACATAATTTTGGATGACATAAAATTCTTATTGCGATACTAAACGTTAAGAAGTGTAAATAATAGTCTTTGTGCAAAATATTTTTTAAAAGTACTGGTCCAAGATATAGCAAAAATTGTCGAAATTCAGTTGCTTTCCATCTCCCATGTTCTGTTAAACTTCGTGGTAGCCGTGCGAATTCATATGGTATTTCATTTCTGGTATTTATTAACATTTGAGATAGCATTTTTTGTTTATCTTCTCTTATACGTAGATGTCTTGGACCGTTCAACCAAAGATTTAAAACCCATTATTAATTTTTTTAATGCTTTGAGTAGCTTTTTTTGGTGTTTGCATTATACTTCTTGCATCTTGAGGCAAATCCGATTTGTGACCATGCGCACGAAGAATTTGTAATAAATTATTGAGTGCTCTATGAGATATATTTTCTTCTATAACCCATAATCTTAAGTCAGTAACTAAATCTTTTTTATTTAAACGCAATTCTTCAGAAAACTCGGAAATATCATAAGTGTTAACATGAGTGTGATATTCATAATTATTATTCTGTATAAAATTTAAATCATTTTCTTCATTTAAAACATCTTCAACTTCATTATTACTATTATGGAAAATAAGATCAACATTTGAATTTTGGAATGTATTGACTGAAGAAGTTACTGTATCGTTAATTAAAGTATTATTTTCATCTTCTAATGATATAATATCCAAATTATGATTGTTATTCTCATTTTCTGATAAAATATTTAAATCAATTTTAGAATCTTCAATTATATCATTATTTCTATATATATTATGATTTTCATTAGGAAAATTAGCAATTTGTGAAATCATTAACTGATTAATTTTACGATTGGACAAATGACGTATATCTTTTGGCATGTTTATATAATATAAACTGATAATAAAGTTGAAGATTTAAATGTTATACAGAATAATAATGAATATCAAACTCACGTTAATACTTATGCTATTCCCGATTTTCTAAAGAATTGCGTTTATATAAGAGATTTAGTTAATGATCTAAATTAATTATAATATATGAATTTATTTGATAAAGATGACAGATAAATAATATTACTTATAAAGAATATCAACGCCAATGATGATAGCAATGTCAATGGTGAGAGCGATGCTGATAGGGATGCCAATGTATATAGATTAGAATAGATATTTTTCCATTTTAGAACTTCCAATGATCTAGATTTTAACATATCTGGAATATTTAATATATAAAATTAAAGTTACAATATGAAATGATAGTGGAAAAGATATAAAGTATTTACATTCAAAATATTTTTCTTACGTTTTTTCTACTAGATCCATGGATGCATTTATCATTCTTTAGATTCTTCAGAATTTTAATTTGCAGGTAGCCCACATGTTCACAAAGCAAACCATTCTTGTTCATAAAGCCAATTTATTGAAACTTCATTTTTTCATTATCGAGAAATGTTACAACAGCATAAATCATATTTCTGAAAAAACACACAACATGTATAATATATGAATTATGGCAATACATGCAAGAGCATTTAATTTAATTTATTAGGACTTTGTAAAGTTATTCAACAAATTAATATTCATATATAAGTAAATTATATAAAAAATATACAAGTAAAATATGATATCTCACACTTCTTCAAATAATTTCGGAGACAAAATACTAGATATGAAAATAGAGTTTAATATAATAAGTGAATAAAAAATAATTATATACAACAATTCTATAAAAATTGTAAATAATATAATAATTTTCAAGATATGCATGCTTTATCTATATTACATGAAGAAATTTATAAATTTTATATAAAAAGTATACTCACCTTTGTAAAAAATAATTTCTTGTTGTAGCAATATTAGATATACAGGGTGTCTGAAACATTTTGGAAAAGCCGAAGAGTGCAGATAGAATAGGTCAAAATAGAAGGAATGTCACGTATTATTTTGTAATTTTTGCAATATTTATTTCGTAATTAATTATAACGTACGAGCCAATGAGTGCACGGGAAACCGGTAGGCAGGACTCTATAGAGATGTCAAGTGAAAGATGGGTGTCGGTGTAAAAGAAAAATGGCTTATTCCTTAGCAACGAGTAACAACTTTCGATTTCGAGAGGCGGAGTAACGAGCGTCATATGACAAATCAGTCATACGGTGAAGCGATCTGCAAAGGACAATCGCTGCAGTGAACGCGGATCTTTATCCGGATAGGTTTTGACGCGAAGATCCGCGTTCGTCCTTTATAGATCGCGCCTCCCATCGCTTCGCCAACCGGTTTCTATCATCTTGCAATGGGGAAGTCTCTTCTCGTCGCGCGCTTTTATTCGCACGGATTGGCCTATCTTATTAAATTAATTTCTCGTTAATTATTGCGAAAACAACAAAGTGGTAAAGGACTTTTCTACTTGATTTTACCTGTTCTACCTGCACACTTCGGCTTTTCCAAAATGTTTCAGACACCCTGTATATTATTATATTTCTTGTAACTTATTTAAGTATGAAAGTTCACTGACACAGCCAGGTGCGAAAACTAATTTAGGTGAAATGTTCGAAATCAACACTCTGTGAGCGCACAGAAATATCACCGAACGACAAACAGTATTACACGCGTCGCGAAATAAAGAGATCGACAGCGATGCTTTGGATATAAGCAAAATATAACGGGTTAACGCTTCTGCTAACCGCACAATCGAACAAAAACTCATATATGTATAAAACAATACGATGTTACGCACAACGTGGTCAACTCTAATCTCTGTAGGCTCTTGTCCGGTACCCTAATCCTAAAGCTCGTGCGCATCGATCTACGCATCAAGTGATATATCAGACCAATGGCGTGCGTAGTTGCCGTTGCGTGCGCAACCGCAAGATCTTGCGCTGGACACCATACATGATACACGTGCTCACTATGCCGGCGGAAACCGACACGTTTTCACACAGAGACAAGTTAGAGTTATCACGTTGCGTGTAACATCGTGCTTGAAATGCTCTTGCATGTATTATCATAATTTGTGTATTATACATGTCGTGTGCTTTTTCAAAAGTATGGCCTATGCTGTTGTAACATTTCTCGATGATGGAGCTATAAATGAAGTTCCAATAAATTGGCTTTGTGAACAAGGAAACGAAACATTATGTTGGTGGCCATCGACTAATACGAAAAATTTATCATCTTTAATATTAAAACGTGTTCAACCAGATGTCAAAACATGGATGCAGCTTTCAGTATATGTTGAAAAATATTGTGGTAAGAATATTTTATTAATATATGAGCCTAGTATCTTTTCCATTAATATTTTATTGTATCTTGTAAAATATTAAAATAGAATATTCAAAATTTTTAAAGGTACATTAGCAAAAGCAAGAAAGGTTGCGGAAGATGAAAGTTATACTTCTACTGATGAAATTAAATTAGGAAAAGGGCAAAGGAAGAAATTGCCCAGGATTTTACATTCTGATAGTGAAAGTGAAGAAGGAATTAATATAAACGAAAAAGAAAACTTAAACAAAAAGGATACTCAAATAAGGCCATCTCAAAGCTCTTCGAAAGTTTCGCTTACGAATGAAATTGATAATACTAATTTTCTGTCATTAACGAATGATGATTCTAAGAAAAGGAAAGGTCAGTATAAATTTCAAATATGTATCAAATAAAAATATTACCAAAAATCAAAATAATTTTTCAAAAAAACAGCCATAACCATTTATGATTGATAAAAAAAAATAAAAACTTTTGGAGTTACGTTTCCACAGGACAACGTCTGTCGGGTCCGCTAGTATATATATATATATATAATATATATATGATAATGTAGTAATATACAGTATATAATAAAATAGCTAAAAATATATATAATGAAATATATTCCAAATACATTATTAAAAGCACACATATTTACAAAAAAATAAATACATATTTACAAATATATAAATTCGTGAGAGCCTATGCTTTACTCTTACATATTTACAGATCCATGGCAGTCAAAAAAAGTATATAAGAGAAATAAAGTACCTACCAAGGATATTCATACAGATAGCGATTCTGAAGAAAATATAAATATTAACCAAAGTAACATCACATCAAATAATTCACTAGAGGTGCCACAATGGCCTTGTTCCAAAGCTCGTGATAAGCCTTCCGAAAATTCATCGTCATGTTCCAATAATTATAATGAAAGAGGTGAATACATAAAATAATAAAACAAATAAATAAATATATAAAACAAATATTAAATCTAATAAAAAATTTAATAAATCTTAAAATGTAACCTAATTTGTGACGTAAATAATTGTGTTTTCAGGAAGTTTTCCACAAACTTTAAATGCAACAGAAGAATATACAGAGAATACAAATGAAAAAACTAAATTTGATTACATAATAAACTGAAAATGTTGAAAGTAAGTTTATATTTTTCTAAATATATTTTTCTTAAAATCATATTTATATTGTTTTATTTATTGTATTATATTTGTTTTAGGAAAGGCTAATATTTCAATAAAAATGATTGCTAGAGTACAAATGCAAATGAGAGACATTATGCAACGTATTGATAGAATTACTCCGACAATAAAAATTAATTGTTCGACCGAACGCATAAACAAATATTTACCATTGAAATCAATAAATGATATTCAAGATATGGAAACTCGATTAGAAGAAAAAGATTTTTTTGAGGAACATGTAAGTAAAAAATCTAAATGAGAAAAGACTGCACTTTTGTTTTTTTTATATAATGTTAACCATTATTATAAATTTCTAGAAAGTCTTTATACAAAAAATAGGTGGTCACACACCTAGAGGAAACATTCATAACGTTTTGGCTCGAATATTCTCTAATGAATGCTGTATGCAATGTTCATGGAAAGGACGGCGGCAAAACTTTGCTGTACAGAAATTATATCTGATTGCTGTTATGAAAGGTCTGTAAATATAAAATGCATATATATCATCAAATAAATCCTACAAAAATATCCAATAATAATAATAAAATAAGTATCTAATAATAATAAAATAATTTTTTTTTAGAAATCATTTTAGAGTTGCATGCTACTTTAACGGAGAAAGAGCTTGACGACGTTGCTGCGGAATGGTTTCGTTTTGGAAAACAGCGGTGCAATAGAGAACAAAAAAGGCCACATAATAATGACTGATAAAAAAAAAGTACAAAGAATTAAGTACAAATAAAACTGTGATATCTGCTAATAGTTCAGATCAGATAACAGTCAAAAAGTAATTTGTTATTTTTTATTTGAAAATTTTCTTTAAAAATTTAATTTCTTAAAATATTCTTTAAAAATTTTTTTTTTAAATTCTTTAAAAATTTATTTTTTTGAAAAGTTTTTCAAAATTTTTATTTTTAAAATTTTATTTTTATTTTAATAGATAAAAAGAGCACACGTTTTTTTAATACTTTAAAACAAATACTCTATAACTAATACTCAGTTACTAATTCCATATTAATTAATACTCTATAATATATAAGATAAGATTAATTTTTATTTGCCAAAGAAAATATGTTATGAACTTTGTTTATGCTTATTATTATATAAGAAAAAAAATTTACTATTATATGAAAAAAATTTAATTTTATATTACATTGTACTGTTAAAAATATTCTAAAGGAACTATAATAAATAACAATTTATAATAAATCTTAGTATTTTTTCATTGAATTTTATGTAATAAATATTACCTGTACTTTCTAGCAATATAACAAAAAGATTTTTAAATGTATAACCGCACTATAACAATATTAAATAACCACAATATAATAATGTTATATTACATGTTACATTTATGAACGGGAAATTACAATAAACTGGTATCTTACAGGTAACATTTTTGTAATATTACTTGTAATATTCAGTTACAGTACAGTTATATAATGATTATATAAAAGTGTTTACTGGGTTACTATTTGCAACTGAATATTTTTTTGTAAGGTCGATAACATGTAATTTTTTCAACGAAATAATGTTCAGCAGATAAAATTCTATATCATAACTTTTTTCCGATGATATCTGTCGCTTATAACCAATAATGTTCACTAATAATCATCGTCATGAACATGACCCTATGTAATCTTGTGTTAAATGTTGATTTTCATCGATTGCAGATTACTCTTTATATAGGTTAATGACCTACTCTGAAGTTTTGAGCATTTATTTCTATCGCCTATCCCTGCATCCTATCAAAATTTCAAGTGAATTCTTCATAAGGACTAAGTAGATGAATCCACCTTAAGCAAATTGAGCTTCACAAGTGATTATTCTTTAGTTTAAAATCTAATCTACAAGAATGTATCAGTTGTAATATTAAAAATAACTTTTTACTTACATTTTTTTCCACGAAATCATAGCAACTTTTTGAGCACTGTAAAAATGTTACATATTGATATTTTTAGAGGTAAAACATCCTTTTCCAACGTACTTATGCGGTTGATTCATCTTATACCAAGAAAGTATACCATTTATCTAATATATCGATTGCGAGATTTTTTACAAAAGCTCAAACATGGTGTTCCTCAGGAGCGTTGAAGTGTTTAACTGATTAAACAGGAAATATCTGAATATAATTGTAAGATTTTTACGTTTGATTTCAATTAACCTGAAATAATTTGAAAAATCTTCCAATTTTACTTCAATATAATAAATTTCAGTACACTTTATAAACTAGAATACTAGGAATATAAACTACAATAAATGTAAGAATCTTTTCTTTGCCAGTGATGTAAAATTCAAAGAGAAAGGACAGTAACTGACAACAAACTGGCAGAATTGATGTGTTGGTTGAACGTTATTTATTGATTCTACGTTTCGACCATGGGTTTTGGTCCTTATCAAGTATATCTACAAATATGCAACAAAATGAAATAACACTTATCTAGGCGCAATGTAATACAATTGAAAATACTCACATTACAATTAATTCGGTAGAAAACATGATGACACAACTATGTGTTTTTAAGTAACATTTTGTTAAAAATTATATAGACGTGTAAGACGTCTGTCGCTGGTGACAACGAACATTAGACTAATGGATGATTATGAATTTCTTAGTGTCAAATAGGATAAAATTATAATAAATAACTATAAATATAAAAAGAGAGGAAAACTAAGAATGTAACAATATATAAAAGTATAAGAGTCGGGTCAATAATCTAAAATGTCAACAATAAATAAGTGAGGATATGTCAATATGTAAAATTAAATAGAGAAAAAGGAAAAACGGAAGAACAATGTATGAAAGTGTAACAATCAGGTCAATATTATAAAAGTTAAATAATAAATAGGAGCAGACAAAACATAAAGGATCGAAGTTATAAAATATTCAAGAGTCCGTCGTAAATGGCCGTTAAATTTTCGGTATCCTTTTGGGAATTTATAGCGGAAACACTTCTTTTAATAAAAAGCATCTCAGCTATCTCCCTTTTTCTTCTATGTGTTTCTCTGTGTAAAATTTTTGGATTGTCCCAATCGAATTCATGGCATAAAGATAATCTGTGATTGCTTACGACTGATTTATTCGTTGTCTGTTTTTTAATGTCCTTACGATGTTCGTTTAATCTAGTTATTAAGTGTCGTTTTGTTTGCCCTATATAACATGCATCGCAGCTCAAACAATCGATCTCATAGACAATATTGGTGTTATTAAAAACATTTAGTGAATCTTTTCCATTCTTTATAATGCAATTCAATTTGTTGAAAATTGAGTATATGACTTTAAGACCGGTTTTGTTCAAGATCCTTTCTATGCTTCTGGCATTTTCATGATTGAACGGTATAACTATGCAATTATTGGAGTCAAAGGGAATAGTGTCTTGTGTGCTATTTCGTCTGTGTTGTATTTCTTTAAGTCTTTTGTTAATGTGGTGATTGATTATATGTTGCGGGTATAGGTTGTTGTGTAAAATTTTTTTGATAATGTTAATATTGTTGATGTGAAATCTTTCATCTGAAAGGAGGATGGCTCTGTCGACAAGGTGAGTGATGGTGTTTTTCTTGTGTTTAAACGGATGGTTGGAGAGGTAATTCAAGTATCTTCCGGAGAAAGTGGGTTTTTGGTACCAATTTGTGATAAGTGTGCTATTGTTTCTAATAATGGTGGTATCAAGGAAGGAGATTGAGTCGTTTTTTTCCAGTTCGTATGTGAAATTGAGGCGCGGATGGTAGTTATTGAAAGTGTCTAGAATGGTAATAATTTCGGATGTGGGAGCAATCATGAAAATGTCATCTACATATCGATAGAATACCGGGATCGTGCAATTGAGATGTTTTAAGCATTGTGTTTCGAGATCATCCATTACGATGTCGGCTAATATGGGGGATAACGGAGACCCCATAGGACTGCCGAAGATTTGTTCGTAGAAAGATCCCCCGAAGCCGAAACTTGTGGAGGAAAGTACGGTATTTATGGCGAAAAGGAATTGTTGTAAATTGACGTAGCTATGTCCACTTTTCAGTGGATAACACGCTATGTCTACGAAACTTTTCAGTCGATAACATGCTATATCCACAAAACTTTTCAGTGAGTACATATCAGCCCCCTGCAACTTGTAGTTCTGCTTCCACTTAAAGCCCATATCAGACTACAGATTAAGATTGAGATTGAATTGAAATTTAACTAATCATAATAAAGAAAACTAGTTTTGTGTTTAGTAAACTTTGCTCTGATTGGTTGAATTTCAATTCAATCTCAACCTTAATCTGTAATCTGATATGGGCTTAAGGGGATGCTAGCGAGAAGGCCGAACTCCGACGGGAAAGCGTCCTCATCTAGATGGAACTAAAAATGTCGGTAATTTATCGGAGTTTTTAAATCCGTCGATTTTCTACATTATCGATAAACACTAAGCTACGTCTTTCGCACACGAGGAAAAAGCCCATGTACCTGTGCGCTCGGCGTTTGGCTAGCTTCGGATAGTAGAAGAGCGCAGACATATATTTCGTCTCTTTCTTTCCTTCTCGCTATAGCGCTCACAAAGCGCTCGAGATTCGAGAACCGTATATCTAAGAGCCGAGAGCAAGGACTATGAGCAATAAATAAATAAAAAATTTAAAAAAATATATATATATATGGGGCATTCTCTGTCAACTCGGCCACCCCCCCTGCCAATTTCAATTTTTGAGATAACATGCTTTATAAGGGCTTAAAATTTTCGTTAAAGTATCTGTTTTTTAAAGCCGTATGGTGTTTTTCGAACAACCAAAATGGCGGACGTATTATGAAGACAAACATGCGGAAAGTAACGAAAAAGTTTCCTTTTCTTGAAAACAAAAAATACAAACCCACCTATAAGAATTATATTATCAAGCCTAAATTGTAAAGTTACCTATGCACTATTATTTACAATATCGTATTTCAGAAAATTCAAAATGGCGGATCCAATATGGTCGACCGAAATCCAATAATTTATATGATTCGGATGACAGAGTGTATATGGGGGTTTTCCAGGTTGCTGTTTGCGAATCTGAAGTCGAAATTCAAATATTTAAAATGGCGGATCCAATATGGCGGATCAAAATATTGGATCCGCCATTTTGAATTAGGGATGGGCGATACAATAGAAAATATCGATATTTTGTATCAATATGTATCGTATATAAAATATCGATGTATCAAAAATATCAAATGGGATATATCGATATTGGTAATATCGATATTATCAACTACTTTTCAATTAAATATATAAAGCCCGTATAAAACTACGTGTAATGAAGATTGAGATTAAAGATTGAAGATTTGGAAATTTGACCAATTAGAAAGAAGTAATATTTGTTTGCTTCTTCTCGATTGGTCAAATTTCCAATTTCCAATCTTCGATCTTTAATTTCAATTTTCAATGCATAGTCTAATACAGGTTTAATAATAATTTCCAATTAAATATATTTACATTTTGAATTGAAATTCAACCAATCAGAGCAAAGCTTACTAAACTCGAAACTGGTTTTCTTTATTATGATTGGTTAAATTTTAATTTAATCTCAATCTTAATCTGTAGTCTGATATCGGCTTAAGGGCTATCGCACACAAAATGACATAAGCTGCATATGCATGACATAAGACCGTTGAACCAATGAACGTACTATGTCAATTAATATGGCGGCTTTATGCTGGACGTTCATTGGTTAAGCGGTCTTATGTTGTGCATATGCAGCTTATGTCATTTTGTGTGCGATAGCCCTAAGGGCGAATATGTGAATTGCCATAATATCGGAAGTTCGATATTTCTGTTAAAATATCGATGCATGCTAATATCAAAACAAAGAATATTGATACAAAATATCGATAATAGAGTCTAAAAAAATCGATATTTTAAATATCGATATTGTATCGCCCATCCCTATTTTGAATGTCAAAATTCTGACTTCGGATTTGTGATCAGCGATGTGAAAAACGTATAAATGATAACTTTCCCACATACGTTTATAGGGTTTTTTTTTTCACAAACGATTTCTTTTTAAAGAAAGGGTAATTTTTTGGTATATTATTGTTTATAATTAATTAATGTTATTGAGAAAAGTTTTAAATTGATTTTTATACGTTAGTTAAATACCTTAGCCTTACAGAAATGAAAGAATGAAGCATGCAGAATGATACATTGATTTTTAAAACGAAAAAAACCAACAGAGAAAAGGTGTTACTTGTGAGCAACACTATGACTGAAAGGGTTAAACATTATGAAAGTTCTTTGTTGATAAGAAATCAAAACTAATTTCTGTTTATAAGAAATATGTTTGGTCAAGTAGATTCTGGCCGCCGTTATACGGATAGATCATCAGATTGCCACTACCTGTGAACGCCACATGAGGGCGCTGTGGTTGTTTGCTGCTCTTGTTAAGCACGGCCATGTTTTCTTATAACCCCCTCCCCCTGCCCTCTCGACCATCTTGAATGTACGATCGCGTGCTTGGGCGTAGTTCGTTTCTTTTACAGTTCGCGGAAGAGTTTCGTGTGGTGTGAATTTTATACAGACCATTGTTTCAAGGTTAATAGATTGCAGGAATATCTGCCTTCATTACAGAATATTCCCCTCTGAGAGCAGAGGCAAACCATTACAAAATAGTCCCCTATGAGAGCAGAGGTACACAATCACAATTCCATTCCCCTCTGAGAGCAGAGACTGAACATTACAGTCACGTTCCCCTCTGAGAGCAGAGGTACACAATCACAATTCCATTCCCCTCTGAGAGCAGAGACAGAACACTCCAGTCACAATTCTCTCTGAGAGCAGAGGTAGAATTACAGCAACTTTCCCCTCTGAGAGCAGAGGTGGCTCACTGTGATTCAGATCTAAGATAGAAGAGTAAACGTTATATGATTTGTGCCAGATAGATTCGCAGCAGGTAACCAAATCCTTCCCCTCCGTTGTGAGCCACCTTGCCGTGGTGGAGGGGCTCCCCCAGGAAACTCTCCTGGGGGTCTAAGAGCTCACACATGGAAGGAAAACCATGTCAAAAACCCGGGTAGGCCGGACTCGTGAGGTGGGTTATACCAACCGGCCTAGGAGCGGGGGGCTCCGAAATAACCCCCCCCTGGAAGACAACCAGGTTAAAAAATTACACTTTATTTCATGGACATGACGACTAATAGTAGATGCAACGTACCACCCCAGGGGTCCCGGAGCCCCAGGGGTCGGCGTGGGGGGGGTAGAGTCCCGGCTCCCCCCACGTCGTCATCGGACGACGGGCGGTGCGGGGGGTGCGACGCAGGCCCCCCGCACTATCCTGCTACTGCGGGGTGCGGTAATCTCCTCCAGACCGCGGTCTGGAGGATATTCGAAAAGTTCCTCCTCTTTATAGAGGAGGAACTTACTAATAAGAGGTGCGCGTGCTCGGGGGGTTCTGTCCCCCCGAGTCGCTCGGGAGGCGTAGGACCGCGGTCCTACGCCTCGGTGGCTCGAGGCGTCGGGAGGCCTGCGTCCCGTTCCGTCGGGACGCAGACCTCCCCGGAGGTAAGTGCCCCCCCCAGGTGCTTCAAGTGCCTGGGGCGGGGGCACATTAGGAGATGGTGCCCGTCCACCGTCGACCGGGGCAGTTCCTGCCTCCGGTGCGGCGGGGACGGGCACCATGTTGGGGCATGCACGGCCTTGGCCGCGCATTGCCCCTTATGTGGGGAGGCTGGGCTACCCGCCCGCCATCGTGTGGGTGGGAGCGGGTGCCCAGTTATCCCTCCCCGCAAGGGGGGGGGTAAGAAGAGAAGGAGGAGGAAGGGGAGGGGGGCTTCACCCCCTTCCCCGGTTGTTGTGCCTGTGGAGGCCTCCCCGATTGGGGGAGATAATCCTCTACAGGACGAGAGAATGGAAGTGGTGGGCTCTCCTTCACGGGAGAGTCCACCCCAGGAGGAAGAAATGGAGGTGGTGGGCTCTCCCTCGCGGGAGAATCCACCTCTCCGGATGGGTTCCCCTATGGAGGTCGCCGCCGAGGATAGCGGTTTACCCGCCGAGTCGGTGGTGGCCTCCATGGGGCCGGTTGCTGAGGGGCCCCTCTCTGGGGCCCCTATGGAGGCGGACGGGGGAGAGGGGCAGGAGTTCCCTCTCCCCCTCTTGGAGGTTGGTGAGGAGGAGGGGGAGAATTCCCCCCTTCCCCCCGCTGAGGTAAGTGGGAGAGAGGGGGGAGACGTAAAACTCTCCCTCCTCCTCCCTACTGTGGGCCTTACTAGGCTCACAGAACAGGAGATAGGGGCGGCGCCCCTTTTGGACGTCGCCCCCTCGGCTACCAAGGTAGCCAGGAAGAGCGGCCATAAGGGGGGGACGAAAGTTCCCCCCCCCAAAGCTGCAAAGATAGAGGGGGGGTTGTGTCCCCCCTCCAAACAGAGGTAGCCGCGGCGTTCCCGGGACCGGCGTCTGTGGGGGGGGCGGGGGAGAGTGTTTCCTTCGCTCTCCTCCATCGCCCCACGGGCAGGGAGTTCCGGTCCCTGGACGCCCTTATCGCGGCACATGAGTATGGAACCATTCCCCCGCCGCATGTTAAGTTGTGGGGAATGGTTAAAAAAGAAGTTGAACGCGGAGACCCCTGCGTCGCCAGGGGTCTTCGCAAGATTAAGGGGGGGAGCACTGGCATCAATTTTGATGCCACTGTTCTCCCCCAAGGTCCGGGAAGTATCGATGTTGTGAGGGGCGCCGTCACTAAATTGGCAGCGGAGCACCCAGGTTGGGAGCTCCGCTGTCATGTGACGGCGATCCCCCCGCAATATCGACGCCCTAAAGAGGCCTCAACGCGGGCGTCGGGGGTAAATGCCGTTAAGGCGCCCCCCGATGTCCGCCTTGAGGCCAATAAATTCTTCTTGGGGTTGAAGGTGGGGGATGGTCCTCCATCCCCAACAGACCTTCACCCCAAGAGGAAAAAGAAGAAAAAGGCAATGGGGTGACTGGGCTTCACCCAGTCACCCCTCCTAGCCCCCCACAACATCGGGGGGCACTTATAGTTACCCCCCCTCCTAACATCTGGGGGGGGTTTGGGGGGGAACATTACCGGCCGGCCGAGAGCGGGGGCTCTCGGTCGCGCCGATCCCCCCCAGTGTGGCGGAGGAGGAGCCGCTGGTCACGGCTCCTCCTCCAAATTACGGGAAGAGGCCCGCACGAACCTAATTCGTGCGGGCCAGCCTGAGAGGGGGAAGACATGCCATATTCCTCTCCCCCTTCTAAGGGCTCTTTAATCAAGACATTTTCAGTTGTCCTTTTCATCTTGTTGAATTTTGCAGCAAATTTCCCCCTCGTCATCAAAAAAAAAAAAAAAAAAAAAAAGGTAACCAAATCCTTAAGACATGTTTTCTCAGTTGTCCTTTTGTTCAAGAATACGTTATTTTCTTGGTTGTTGCAAGAAAGGAAAGATATCAATAAAGTTATTTACAGAGCAAATTCTTACATTCAGAATTTTGTACACACCATCTCCTATCCCTCAACATATTTTTCTGGTCCTTCGAGCCGGATATGGTGTGTGCATCTGACAGGTAGTTGCGAACGTTGCCTGTATCTTCCCATAATAGCAGTTCATGTTGGGTTTTGGTTGCACAAAACCAAAGTCAATCAATTAATTAACATCTTTTCTTTGAAACCTTCAGGAACCATGTCGGCATTGAAGTCACGGATATCTCTGCAATTAAGCAGATTTCTGCTTATTCAAAACGCAGTAGAGGATGCATCGGAAAACGATACTGAATCACTAAATCGTCACTTGATTAATACTCGATTAGAGGTGTTGGAGGCGAACTGGACAAAATTTCAGTCTGAGCACGAGAGCATGTGTCACAACGCAGCTGAGGATATCGATGGAACGTCATACATCAAGAGTCGAACGTATGAGAAATGCCAAGAATTTTATGTGCAAGCACGTGCAACACTCCTCGCTCGTCAGGACGAAAGTGAAGGCTCTAATCCGTCTGTACTCGCCTCTAATCTATCAGCCACTAATCTTCAAGCAACTACTTTCCGCAAGACTCTACCGAGAATTGAAATTCCAAAATTCTCAGGCAGTTATGATCAATGGAGATCCTTTCACGACTTGTTTCTTTCCATGGTCGGAACCAATAGTGGACTCAGCAATGTTGAAAAAATGCATTACTTAAAGACCAGTCTATCCGGTGACGCAGCGAAGCTCATAATTAATCTTCCTGTGTCAGAAGATACCTTCTCCATGGCTTGGGAGACGCTAGTCCATCGCTATGACAATAAGAGAATTCTTATTTCATCTCAGTTGGATAAGCTTTTTAATATCAAGCGAATTCATAATAAATCATCACGAGAACTAAATACCTTCATTTCCACAGTTTTAGAGTCGCTTGGTGCTCTCAAAGCGTTGGGCTGTCCGACAGAACACTGGGATTTCATCCTTATACATCAATTTAGCCGATTGTTAGACGTCGACACGAGGGAAGCATGGGAAGTGAAACTTGGAACCTCCACTAATTTTCCAACCTTCAAGCAGTTTGAGGAGTTCTTAGTCGGACAATCACGAGCATGGGAGAGGTTAGAGTGTGTCGATGCTGCAAAACCTGGTAGGGTCCGTCCAACCCGCGGCTCTGGTAATAAACCTGATAACAGCTCACGAAGCCTTGTGGCCGTAACTCCCAAGTCAACCGGTGAACCATTCTGTCGACTCTGCAAATCGAAACACTACTTATCTACATGTCATGAATTTCTGGGAATGAGTAGTCAACGACGCAAAAGATTTATTACTCAACACAGCCTCTGTTATAATTGTTTCGGAAATCACATGATCAATCGTTGTCCAAGCACTAATCGTTGTAAGAAATGTGCTAAACGGCATCACACATCTATACATGACAGTTACAAGATTGATAAGTCAACCCCGATTACAAGTGCCACAAACAATCAGAAAGCAGAAGTTCCTCCATCCAATGTTCCAACAACTTCTGAGACTAAATGACAAGAGTCAACGGTGTTCCATCATGTCGGATCAACTGTAGCAAGACCTTTTACTCTACTCGTTACTTGTCAAGTAAAAGTACAACGGCATGATGGGAGTGTTGAAACCGTTAGAATGTTAGTTGATCCCGGGTCAGAACTCTCCTTTATAACTGAAGAGTTAGTTCAATCACTCAAATTGACACGGAATCATGCTGCGATACCATTACGAGGCATCGGCGGCACATACTCTGGGCGCACAAGAGGCGTCGTCAATGTTCGTCTGCATTCAATACATGACTACGACAATTCACACAACATGCAAGCATACGTCCTCACAAAACTGACTTTAGAGTTACCCTCATTCACCATTGAGAATAATTTATGGACCCATTTACAAGGACTTCAGCTAGCAGACCCGAATTTTGGAACACCGACGCCTGTCCATCTTATACTTGGCGCAGACTCTTATTGTAAAGTCATCAAACCAGAACTGATTCAAGGTGACCCGTCGTTACCTATAGCACAGCTAACCACGTTCGGCTGGGTAATATCCGGACCTGTGGCCACTGTCGAATCCCGGGCCGACACTAAAGGCTATCATTGTGCCGTCGATCACGATCTCCAAAATCTGTTGTCGAAGTTTTGGCATCAAGAGGAAATACAAGGCTCCACATCTCGTCAACTTAGTCCTGAGGATAAAAAATGTGAGGAGCACTTTCGCTCCACACATTCACGCGACAACACAGGTCGATATATCGTGCAGCTTCCGTTAAAATCGCCCGCTTCTCTTTTAGGAAAGTCGTCATCGAAAGCTTTACGCTGTCTTGCAAGTTTAAAACAACGATTCAACAGAGACCCGCCATATCAGAGGTTATATACTGAATTCATACAAGAATATCAAGAGCTTAGCCATATGATCCCCGTTTCGGAAACGGAGATCAACTGTTCTCCATCGGTTTATTTGCCTCATCACGGGGTGTTACGTGAGCATAGTCAAACCACAAAATTGCGAGTTGTGTTCAATGGCTCGAGTAAAACAGATAGCGGAGTCTCACTAAATGACATCTTATATGCTGGAGCGAAGCTACAGACTGAAATCGCCGATGTTTTACTCTGGTTCCGAATACATCGATATGTCTTCACCACAGATATTGTCAAGATGTACCGTCAGATCACAGTACATCAGTCTAACTGGGACTTACAGCGAATTTATTGGTACAACTCAGAACAACAACCACTTCCTTACCAATTAACAACAGTCACGTATGGCTTGAAATGTGCGCCCTTTTTGGCTCTCCGGGTTCTCCAACAACTGATTATCGATGAAGGTCATCATTTTCCACTGGCAATACCGTCATTAACTAAAGGACGATACGTCGATGACATCTTTGGGGGAGCCGAGTCAATATCAGAAGCCGTGAAGATTATTCAACAGTTAAAATCATTGTGCCTAGCGGGCGGCTTTCCCTTGCAAAAGTGGAACAGCAACAATCAAAAAATTTTACAACTGTCATTTTCATCAAACGAAGGAGGCTCGAAAGTAGAACTTGAGACGTCTCGAATCAAAATTCTTGGGTTGATTTGGCAACCTGCTACTGATGCATTTAAATGCACATCGTGGCCAGCACCAAATCGCATTATTACGAAACGCACCGTACTGTCTGAAATTGCACAACTTTACGACCCGTTGGGCTTCTTGGCTCCTGTTACCATTCGAGCAAAAATATTCATGCAAGGGCTATGGTTGGTCAAGATTGATTAGGATAAACCCCTCACACAGGAACTACAAGATCGTTGGAACAACTTCCGGCATCAATTGCCATTCTTGGATGAAATAAGTATTCCGAGATGGATCGGTGTTTCTTCATCAGTAAGAGACATTGAACTGCATGGCTTTTCTGATGCCTCGAATCTCGCAATGGCCGCTGTGGTATACGTTAGAGTTACTACACGGTCAAAGGATGTGCACATCAGTCTCATCAGTGCCAAAACGAAAGTTGCACCATTAAAACAACTAACCGTTCCTCGTCTTGAACTATCTGCTGCGTTAATGCTATCACGAATGATCCCAAGGATTCATCGCACACTTGAATTATCCACGTGTCCCACCTTTCTTTGGACTGACTCAGCCGTCACGTTACAATGGATATCTTCACATCCATCTAGGTGGAAAGAATTCGTACGGAATCGCACAACGATGATTCATGAAAACGTACCATCAGCTTCGTGGAGATTTGTACGTGGGAAAGAAAATCCTGCAGATTGTGCAACGCGGGGAATTCATGCCAACCAACTCTCACAACTCTCTCTTTGGTGGTCTGGACCGTCATGGCTCAGTCAATCACCATCCTTTTGGCCTACTGTGAATGTTGCGACAAACTCTGTCACAGACTTAGAAAAGAGATCGGTAAAGGCAATGACAGTATCACACATCTCCACGTTAACCTGTTGGAGCCTTGTGGAAAGATACTCATCTTTTAGAAAGCTCATACGTGTTACGGCCTGGTGTCAACGTGCTGTAGCTCGATTTCGCAATATCAAATCTGAACCTCGTGATCATGCTCTAACCCCGACGGAGTTAAAGAAAAGCTGTCAATTCTGGATCCGACACATACAAAAAATTTTCTTTCAAAGGGAGTTGAAAGTTCTATCTAAGGGAGAACCACTACCTAAGTCAAGTCCGTTAATTCGTCTCACCCCATTTACAGATGAACATGGACTTCTAAGAGTTGGAGGAAGACTTCACCACGCACGTGTAGATCCGGAATTTAAACACCCTTACATCCTGCCCAAATCATCACCTCTGACTACTCTCATCATATCAGATGCTCATCTTCAAACTCTCCACGGTGGAACTCAAATAACTCTAGCGTACACTAGACAATCATATTGGATACTGGGAGGACGTTCCCCTGTGAGATCCTTTATCCTACGATGTATGCGGTGTGCCCGCCATCGAAAGGTTCGAGCTCAGCAACTTATGGGACAGCTTCCATTGACCAGAGTCGCCCCATCTCGTCCTTTTTTTAATACCGGAGTGGATTATGCAGGTCCAATATCCATAAAAACGTGGCGAGGACGCGCCGCAAAACTATACAAAGGATACCTCGCAATATTCGTGTGTTTTTCTACATCTGCAGTACACTTAGAGGTTGTCACCGATTATAGTTCTGAAGCTTTTCTTGCCGCTTATAAAAGATTTACAAGTCGTCGTGGAATTTGTTCGACATTGCACAGTGACTGTGGTACAAATTTTGTCGGAGCGGACAAGGAATTAAGACGGCTGTTCAATTCAGCTTCCAATGAATTAAAGGAATTGGCAACCTTATTGTCGAACCACGGCACTACTTGGAGATTTATTCCCCCCTCCACTCCACATTTTGGAGGTAAGTGGGAGGCGGCAGTCAAATCAACAAAATTTCATCTTCGCAGGATCATTGGAGAATCGACTCTTACATATGAGGAGCTCACCACCCTCCTCACGCAGATTGAAGCCATTTTAAATTCCCGACCTCTGTGTCCGTTATCCGAGGATAGCGATGATTATTCTGCTCTAACACCAGGACATTTTCTTATCGGCGACGCCTTAAACACAATTCCGGAGCCTAATCTGATAGACCAGCCACTGTCTCGTCTCACACGATGGCAAATGATCCGTCAAAAGGTGGAGAGGTTTTGGAAACGGTGGACCTCAGAGTGCCTTCAACGATATCAAGCCATCTCAAAGTGGCATCATCCATCTACTGACATCAAAAAGGGATGTCTGGTCCTCATCAGTGATGAACGTTATCCCCCTACCAAATGGCCGCTAGCACGAGTGGTTGAATTACATCCAGGCACGGATGGTTTAGTCAGAGTGGTTACTGTTAAAACAGCAGTTGCCACATTTCAACGACCCATAACGAAGCTTTGCATTCTACCGACAGATCCAAGTTAAAAATTATTCGGGAACTTTGTTCCCGAATGCGGGCGGGAAATGTTTGGTCAAGTAGATTCTGGCCGCCGTTATACGGATAGATCATCAGATTGCCACTACCTGTGAACGCCACATGAGGGCGCTGTGGTTGTTTGCTGCTCTTGTTAAGCACGGCCATGTTTTCTTATAACCCCCTCCCCCTGCCCTCTCGACCATCTTGAATGTACGATCGCGTGCTGGGGCGTAGTTCGTTTCTTTTACAGTTCGCGGAAGAGTTTCGTCTGGTGTGAATTTTATACAGACCATTGTTTCAAGGTTAATAGATTGCAGGAATATCTGCCTTCACTACAGAATATTCCCCTCTGAGAGCAGAGGAAAACCATTACAAAATAGTCCCCTATGAGAGCAGAGGTACACAATCACAATTCCATTCCCCTCTGAGAGCAGAGACTGAACATTACAGTCACGTTCCCCTCTGAGAGCAGAGGTACACAATCACAATTCCATTCCCCTCTGAGAGCAGAGACAGAACACTCCAGTCACAATTCTCTCTGAGAGCAGAGGTAGAATTACAGCAACTTTCCCCTCTGAGAGCAGAGGTGGCTCACTGTGATTCAGATCTAAGATAGAAGAGTAAACGTTATATGATTTGTGCCAGATAGATTCGCAGCAGGTAACCAAATCCTTAAGACATAGGGATCCAATAATTGTTTACGTACTTTAATCAAGACATTTTCAGTTGTCCTTTTCATCTTAAATCAAGACTCATATTCAGTTAATTTTACAGCAAAGTGTTTTCTCTCTTTGTTAATACGTTATTTTTCTTGGTTGTTGCAAGAAAGGAAAGATATCAATAAAGTTATTTACAGAGCAAATTCTTACATTCAGAATTTTGTACACACCATCTCCTATCCCTCAACAAAATATTTTCAGAAATATTTTCAGATTTTAATCGCAGGTTGTTCCGTCGATACTGAAGGTATGATAAAATATTCTGGAAAGTTTCATCTTCATTGCATTAATAGTTTAAAAGTAAGGAGTGTTTAAAGTTGGAAGTGGCCTTGCACTCAGCGCCGCGGCGCACATGACGCGCTGTCCGTCGGCCGCTACCGACTTTAAACATCCATTACTTTTAAACTATGAATGCAATGAAGATGAAACTTTCCAGAATATTTTATCATACCTTCAGTATCGACGGAACAACCTGCGATTAAAATCTGAAAATATTTCTGAAAATATTTCTTATAAACAGAAACAGTTTTGATTTCTTATCAACAAAGAACTTTCATAATGTTTAACCCTTTCAGTCATAGTGTTGCTCACAAGTAACACCTTTTCTCTGTTGGTTTTTTTCGTCTTAAAAATCAATGTATCATTCTGCATGCTTCATTCTTTCATTTCTGTAAGGCTAAGGTATTTAACTAACGTATAAAAATCAATTTAAAACTTTTCTCAATAACATTAATTAATTATAAACAATAATATACCAAAAAATTACCCTTTCTTTAAAAAGAAATCGTTTGTGAAAAAAAAACCCCTATAAACGTATGTGGGAAAGTTATCATTTATACGTTTTTCACGTCGCTGATCACAAATCCGAAGTCAGAATTTTGACATTCAAAATGGCGGATCCAATATTTTGATCCGCCATATTGGATCCGCCATTTTGAATATTTGAATTTCGACTTCAGATTCGCAAACAGCAACCTGGAAAACCCCCATATACACTCTGTCATCCGAATCATATAAATTATTGGATTTCGGTCGACCATATTGGATCCGCCATTTTGAATTTTCTGAAATACGATATTGTAAATAATAGTGCATAGGTAACTTTACAATTTAGGCTTGATAATATAATTCTTATAGGTGGGTTTGTATTTTTTGTTTTCAAGAAAAGGAAACTTTTTCGTTACTTTCCGCATGTTTGTCTTCATAATACGTCCGCCATTTTGGTTGTTCGAAAAACACCATACGGCTTTAAAAAACAGATACTTTAACGAAAATTTTAAGCCCTTATAAAGCATGTTATCTCAAAAATTGAAATTGGCAGGGGGGGTGGCCGAGTTGACAGAGAATGCCCCATATATATAAATGACTATGAAAGATGTTACTATGTGTACTATGTATATATACATATACAGGGTGTCCCATTATAAAACATCCAGTCGAATATTTCGAAAACCAAGCCCGGGAGAGAAAAATTTTTCAGACAAAAGTTATTTGGTTTTGAGGGGCCCATAAGATGATACCATTGGTTTGACCTTGAAGAATTATTTGAAAGTTACATGAAAGTCACCTCAATTTTTTTAAATAGCATCCCCTATTTACTATAATAAAGTATTTTTTCATGAAGTATTTTCCGAGTTATAAAGCTTGAAATAATTTCTTAATTTTACATAAACTGTAAAATATCTCGTAAAATATTTACTTTTCGATGACCTTACCTCAATACTTTTATGCACAGAATAATGAGAGGAACCAATTGGTGTCAAGAAAACACATAGTTGTTTTTAAGAAAAAATATGCAATTTGTAACTAACAATTACATCAAGAAAAAGAGGAGGCAGTAAATGACGTGCAAACTGGCAATCGATACATTTATTAAAGGCACAACGTTTCGACCATGGAATCTGGTCCTTATCAAGTGTATCTGTCAATATAATACAAAACCAAAAACAATACAATGAATGTTACAATTATTGTGTATAAAATTGTCAAAAAAGTTACTTACAATTCAGAATAGTGGCGCAGGAATTACATAATATAATAAAATAAAACAACGGTGTTACAAAATTGTCGAGTTTAAACAAGAGAGTCAATAGTTCATGACTGTTAAAAAGCGAATGAGGAACAAACGTGACGGTTATTATCGAGGTCAAATGATAAAGGAATACGAGAGACGAGAGTAGGAGAAACATAAACAATTTGTTATAGTTATAAAATTATTGAGAGGGGAAGGCGCGACAGTTAAAAACAGAATAAAGATTATACAATATGAATAAGGCGATCATATACTGTAGAAAGATTTTCTGTGTCTCTTTGTAAATTAATAGCTGAATTGTGTTTCTTGATGAAAAACATTTCGGCTATTTCACGTTTTCTTATATAGTTCTCTTTATGGAGAATCTTTGGATTCCAGTCAAAATCATGTGAGTGAGACATGCGATGATTGCTAACTACTGAGTGGCTAGATGGGTGTTTTTTTATATTTTAGCAATGTTCCTTAATACGGGTACCCAAATGTCGCTTGGTTTGACCAATATAACAAGCATTACAATCCGAACAATCTAATTTGTATACCAATTCGGTGTGTTTGGCAATGTCTAAAATGTCTTTTCCCTTTTTTATGAACGAATTCAATTTGTTAGAAACCGTGAATGCAACGTTTAATTTAGTGTTTTTTATAGAGTGTTCGATTTTATTCCCGAGTTTGTTCGTGTATGGAATAATGATAGAATTTCTAATATCAAAGATTTTTTGATTCGAAGAGCTGTTGTCAGGACGGTGGACCCTTACGGAAAAAACACTGAAATATTGAGTGTTTACACTCAAATTTAAGTGTTAACACTTAATTTTGGGAGTTTACTCTCATATTTGGGTGTTATACTCAAATTTTGAGCATTTTCACTGAAGCTTGAGAATTTACACTCGAACATTGAGTGTAGACACTCAAATATTGAGTATTTATACTCAAAATTGAGTGTATGCTTTAAAGGTTGAGTATGTACACCCAATGATTGAGTGGTTAAACTCAAGTTTGAGTGTGATCTACGATTTTCAATTGTCTGAGCAGTTAGCGACACATTAGTATCTGTTCGACCACGAGACATCTCGCGTGTTAATCCTTAAGTAAAGGAATCCTTTTTTTCAAGTTGTATAAATAAGTTGAGTGATTTGTAATTGTGCAATAAGCACATAATTGTTAGTGCCTCACAAGCACTTAAGTATTGGTGCCTCACAAGCACACTAATGATAGTGCCTCACAAGCACATAAGTATTGGTGTTTCACAAGCATACAAGTGATAGTGCTTCACAAGCACATATATATCGGTGTCTCATAAGCACATAGAGATCAGTGTCTCACATATACACGGATGCGCATTCTCGCTAAGTGAAACAAAGGCCACTTTACATTCGTTGGATCTCACAAGCACACAATCAGTCATCTCACGAGCATTCTATATCTGTGCCCTTCCTAGATGAGTTCATAAGATAAGTAATTACATCATAAGATAAGTTCTTGCATGCTACTCATTGTTTATATAACAAATAATATATTCTGTACGTTATATGCCGTATTGCGTTCTTATAATAACACTGCTTTCTGCATAATCATTATACTACAATTCATATCAGAATATTATACGTTTCATTCATGTATTTATCACAATACTGTTATGTATTGTGTAATATTTACTAATATTCATTATTATATATGATAAGTTTGAAATACATTTTTAATTACATTTTTTTTAATCGTTTGATTTGCTTACAGCCTTACAATTATGACTAAAACTCTTTCACGTCATAAAGTTGATTCAAGTTGAGAGTAAGGACCTATCCAGATAAACTTGCATAATCGCATAAACGTATGTTTAAAGAAATTGATTGGTCCACAAACAAATGCATAAGGAAATGAACCAATCAATTTCTTTATGCATACGTTTATGCGACTATGCAAGTTTGTCTGGATAGGCCCTAACACTCAAATTGACACTCAAGTTGAGTATCACTCTCAAGTTGAGTGTCACTCTCAAGTTGAGTGTCCGAAATAATACTCAAATTGAGTGTTACTTTGAGTGTCTTTTTGAGTGTTTTTTCCGTAAGGGGAGTAAAAAGTTTAATCGGTTTCTTATGTATTTGTTTGTGATCAGAGTGGGGAAACTGTTAAAGTATAAACTATATTTGATACGGTCATAACACGACAGATGTCGCTTTGGTTCAATTGCAGATTTTTCTTTATCGGTTGGCACTCTATGTAGAGTCAGTCTTGATCTTTGCCTTCCATGCGACGTCAACGTGTAATTGCTACTAAATAAAGTTTATTTTGTTCTTACAAAATTCCGTTGTTAATTGCCGATAAACCCGTTCCCATAACAGGTTATGGGCCCAGGTACGCAGTGAAATCGTACCCGCGGACGGTCTTCGATATTTTCGGTATCTTTATTTGTGTAAACCGGCATCTCGTACGAGAACAAAAATGGCCGATGCTGGGCAAGGTGATGATAGTGGCCGTATTATAGCCAACATTCGAAAGTTGTCGAATGAGTCGCAGTGGGAAACGTGGAAGTGGCAAATCGAACTTTGTTTAAAAGAACAGTGTTTGTTTACCATCATCGATGGTACACGCACATGCCCCGAAGGACCGGCGACAGACGGCGAACCGTCTGAAGCGTACCGTCGTTGGCAACGAGATAACGCGCGCGCAGCTCGCATTTTGGGTACGTCACTGGACGAAGAAGCCTCTATCTACGTTCGCAGGAAGACAGACGCAAAGGACATATGGGATACACTGATCTCAGTGTTCGAACAATCCTCTTTACAACGTCTTTACACGCTTTTTGACAGTTTTTTTGAAATCACAAAAGATGACGCAACTTCCGTCTCAAAACACGTATCTCAACTGTCAAACGTGTTTGATGACATTCTCAACGAGCTTATAAAAGGTAATCCAAATGCCACGCTTCCGTTGTCTCTGCTTCATCACAGGATTTTTAAAACGCTCGGTCCGGAATATCAATACTATCGTTCGACCTGGTATCGCGTTCCTGAGGTGGAGCAAACTACTAAGCTTTTAATCGAGAATCTGCGGTCTATTGAAAGCTCATCTGAGTCACAAAAGTTATGGCAGTCGGGCGCCTTCTTTGCAAAATCAAAATTACATCAAGGTTCAAAGAAGAAACAACAGAAATTTAACCAGGATTCGTCTTCCATCAACACAAAAGAAAAACGCTCGTGCTTGTACTGCAAAAGGAAAGGTCACGTGATCAAAGACTGCAGGAAGCGTGCCAATGCAGAGCAAAATAAAGAAGAACAAAATATAGCAACAAATGTAAACGACAACAAGCAGGATACAAGACAAAATAATCCACCGAGTTCTTTTTTCGTTACTGGTCTGGCCGTCAACACAGAATCTGTCCCAGCCGATTCTTGGATTTCTGATTCCGGCACAACGCACCATATATCGGCGAACAAGCAACATTTTGTTACTTTCGACAAGTTTCCGATTCCGCAACGCATTCAGACTGCCGGCAAAGATTTCATTCTGGCTTACGGATCAGGCAAGATCAATGTTGACGTTCGCATAGGTGACAGGTGGTCGTCTGCTGTATTGAATGACGTCTGGTATGTACCCGAAGCTCGCCATCAACTTTTCTCCGTTCGACAGGCTGCTACATATGGCAATGACGTCATCTTCGATCGTGACGGAGTGAAAATTCGGCGTGATGGTGCACTTGTCGCCACTGGCGAACTTATCGGTTCAGTGTACGTTTTTTTTTTTTTTGTTATCCCAGGGGAAATCCTTTATGGATACCCGAGAGGTCCGGGGGGACCTCTGCGGGTTATGTGGGACTCACCGGAGGGGAAAGAAGTTCCCCTCCGGCATACCCACTAAAACCCCTGGGGGTGACCTTCCTTGCCCATAGTGAGGGAGAGCCGGGTATCGCCAAAAAGCATTCGTCCGGCTCTCCCTCGGGCGTGGCTATAATGTAGCCCCTATCCTGGGGGGGGAATAATCCCCCCCAAAATAAAATTTACCAAACTCCGAGGAAGGTTGGGTCACCACAACTTTCCCCCGCCCCCCCTTAAAGACATTAAGGGGGGGCCGCCCCCTGATGGAATGGGGCTAGGGGCGATTGGGGGCCCCCGCCACCAATCGCCCCTATTAGTCCCTAAATAACTAAGGGGAGACAAGTTTCCCCCCAGTTATTTATTTAACCTTTCTAGGCGCCGAGTCGCCTTCCTAATGAAGGCGTCTCTTGCCTCTTTAGACCTAACAGGTTTTTTCCCCGACAACAGGAATGCCTCACGGGCAACCAAATATCTATCCCTGAAGGCCATATGTTCCTCGCTCGTCGGATTCCAAGCTTTAAAGAGGGGAGGAAAATGGTCCGAGGAGAATTCCCTGAAGTCTTCCGGCACTAAGTACCGTTCTTTACCCACATGAATATCCCCCGGCCTAACCTCGTACTCTTCATCCTCCTCTTCCGTCTCCCCTTGGGCCGCGACAGCCCCAGAGGAATCATTGACATCTACTGGGGCAGGGTCCCGAGGGGGCCCTACCCCAACCTCCCTATCGGACAGCCTACTAAGGCTGACCGTTGGGAGGAGGCGGGAGAGCTTAGGATCAGCAACTCCCGCCTCCCCCCCGCCATACGAAATAGGAGGGGAGTTCTTTTCCCTCTTCCTGGATCTTCTGGGAAGGGGAGCCTCCTCCCCCTCCCCCTTATCTCCAACACCCTCCATGAGCTCCCCAGATGGGGGGAGTCCATGGAGGGTGAACACTCCACGGAGGCCGCCCCCGCCCCGGCACACGAGCCAGTCTCAGGGACGACCTCCATTGGAATAACATCCTCCTGAGGGAGAGTCACCCCACCCGAAGGCGGGGGACTCTCCCCAGGAACAGCCAGGGAGGGAGGTGAAGCCCCCCTCCCCTCCTCAGGAACAGCCGGGGAAGGGGGTAAAGCCCCCTTCCCGTTCAAACCATCCCTCACAGGAGAGCCCACCACCTCTACAACCGGGGAAGGGGGTGAAGCCCCCTTCCCCTTTTTCCTCCTCCTCTTCCCTCCCCCGCGACGGGGAGGGACCACGGGGCACCCACTCCCGCCAATTCTATGGCGGGCCGGTAACCCCGCGTCGGCACACTGGGGGCAGTGTGCGGCCGGCGCCGCACACGCCCCCACATGGTGCCCGTCCCCGCCGCACCGGAGACAGGAACTGCCCCGGTCGACGGTGGACGGGCACCACCTTCGAATGTGCCCCCGCCCCAGGCACTTGAAGCACCTGGGGGGGGCACTTACCTCCGGGGAGGTCTGCGTCCCGACGGAACGGGACGCAGGCCTCCCTTTACCTCTAACCACCGAGGCGTAGGACCCGGACGGAACCGGGCCCACGCCTCGCGAACTGCCCTGGGGGGCGCACCCCCCAGAGCAGAAACCCCTCGATGTTGGATCCCCCAAAAGGTGGAGGATCCAAGTACACGCACCAACGTCCGGAATGCCTCATCACCGGCCGCAGACGCGTGATAGTGCGGGGGGCCTGCGCCGCACCCCCCGCACCGCCCGTCGTCCGATGACGACGTGGGGGGAGCCGGGACTCTACCCCCCCCACGCCGACCCCTGGGGCTCCGAGACCCCTGGGGTGGTAAGTTTCCTACTGTAATCGACATTTCTCCATAAAAAATGTAATTATTTTACCTGGTTGTCTTCCAGGGGGGGGGGTTATTTCGGAGCCCCCCACTCCTAGGTCGGCTGGGATATCCTCACGACCCTCCTCACGAGCCCGACCTGCCCGGGTTTTTTAACATGGTTTTCCTTCCATGTGTGAGCTCTTAGACCCCCAGGAGAGTTTCCTGGGGGAGCCCCTCCACCACGGCAAGGTGGCTCACAACGGAGGGGGTTCAGTGTACGTCATGAATATATGCGTTCGTACTCCGGATGTGCATGTACAAGCCAATCTAGATACATCAGCTGACGTGCTACAAGCTTGGCATGAAAGACTTGGACATCAAGACAAACGTCATGTGCGCGAAATCTTATCTCGCTTCGGTATTCCTATCAAGTGCTCTGATGTCGATACGTTCTGTGACGGTTGTGTTCTTGGAAAGTCACATCGTAAACCGTTTCGCACGCGTCTCGATCGCCCTAACGTCGTAGGTGAGTTGATCAACGCAGACGTAAACGGTCCAATGACAACCGATTCGATCAATCATTTCCGGTATTATGTGGTCTTCAAAGATGACTTTTCTCGGTTCGTTCGTGTGTTCTTTATGAAACACAAATCAGAAGTGACTGAACATTTGAAAACTTTTTTTGAACGAGTGCGAAACCGTAGGACATAAAGTGAAAACCTTTCGTTCGGACTGCGGTACTGAATTCGAATGTCAAGGTGTACTGAAACTGTTGTGCGAACACGGCATCGAGTTTCGACCTTCGTGTCCATACACACCTGAGCAGAATGGTGTTGCGGAACAGTCGAATCGCCATGTCATTGAACTGGCACGCTCGATGTTGACTGTCAGTGGACTGTCAAAATCGTTTTGGGCTCATGCCTGTGACACGGCTACATTCTTGATTAACCGCACACGTAAGTCGCGTGTTCCAGGGAAAACGCCGTTCGAGTTGTGGACAGGCAGGAAATTTGACAGTTTCGATCATCTGCGAATTTTTGGCTCAGAGTGCTACGTGAACATGCCAAAACAGTTCCGATCGAAATTTGACCCCAAAGCAGTCCTGGGTCAATTCGTCGGCTACGTCAACGACAAAGATGGTTACAAGGTATGGGTACCGTCAAGGCATCGCATCGTGAAGTCACGTGACGTCGATTTTCGTCCAGAAAAACTTTGTACAACAAATAAAACAATCGACTTTGAGTTTAAAGATCATCATGACGACCAAACCTGTCAAAAGGGTAACGACGACATCGACCATGGGGATTCAGATGACGAGAGAGAGTCAACTAGTGATTTTCAGGATGCTGATGACATGCCTGAAAGTGACAACGATGAAGGTATTCCTGCAGAGGAACCGGCTGTCGTCCGGGCTCCTGCACGACGTCCGGCTCGTATGATTCGTCCACCTGTAAAGTTAAGAGATTACCAAGTAGGTCATCAAACTCGTCGCTCTGAGGCAAAGGTTGCCTTGGTAAGTCTGACAGAAGCTGCCCACGATGACCTGGAGCCAACAAACTTCAATGAAGCCATGAAAAGTCGGCATTCAGATAAGTGGGTGCGCGCAATGAACGATGAGATGGATGCCTTCAAAGAAAATGATACCTGGGACCTGGTAAAATTGCCACCAGGAAAGCGCGCCATCGACAATCGGTGGGTTCTGCGGGTGAAACACAAATCCGACGGTTCAGTTGATCGGTACCGTGCTCGTCTGGTTGTTCGCGGCATCTTTCAACGTGCGGGACTCGACTACGATGAGACTTTCAGCCCGGTTGCTCGCTACGACTCAATTCGAGTATTTATTGCAATCGCAGCTGAGGAGAAGTTTGTACTGGGTCAATTCGACGTCAGAACTGCGTTCTTGTATGGAAAAATCGATGCAGAAATCTACATGACTCAACCACAAGGTTTCGATGACGAGACTGGTCGTGTCTGTCACCTAAAGAAGTCTCTATATGGACTCAAGCAGTCTCCCCGGTGCTGGAACAACAAGTTCCACTCATTCATGAGAGAGAACGGTTTTTCTCGGTCGACTGCTGATCCATGCATTTACGTCCGACTGAAAGAAGGAGAAAAACTGATGGTCGCAATTTACGTCGACGACGGCCTTATAGCAGGATCATCACAGAATACAGTCGATTCATTTCTAGGATTGCTAACTTCAGAATTCAAGATCACAGTGGGATCACTTGATTCGTTCCTGGGCATGCAAATCGAGCAACGCAGCTCTGGTTTCTTCCTGTCGCAGCGAGCTTACGTCGGAAAAATTTTGCAACGATTCGGAATGGCAGATTGTAAATCAGTCAAAACACCTGCGGAAGGTCAACAACCTGATTTGTCGTCTAATTTCGCTTCCGAAAGTACCATCCAATATCGATCAATGGTGGGATCGCTGTTGTACTTGGCATGCGCAACTCGTCCAGACATATCATATGCTGTGTCTAAAGTTGCTCGATCTATGACCAATCCTAATCCATCTGACTGGGGCCGGGTCAAAAGGATACTTAGATACCTACGTGGTACTTCTAGTTTTGGTCTGCTCTACACTTCGATTGCTGATAGACTGCGTGCTTACTCAGACGCAGATTTTGCAGGAGATGTCAACACGCGGCGATCTACTAATGGGTTCGTGACTGTCCTTAATGGTACAGCTGTTTCGTGGACTTCCCAACTGCAGAAGTCTGTTGCTCTCTCTACAACTGAGGCTGAATTTGTTGCCGCCAGCGAAGGTGCCAAAGAGCTAATGTGGCTCACGAGATTGTTGTCTGAAATCAGTGACAGAGAGGAAACACCAACCCTGTTTATCGACAACGCCAGCGCAATCAAGTTGGTAAAGAACCCTGAGTTTCACAAAAGGTCGAAACACATAGCAGTGCGTTACTACTTTGTTCGGGAACGTTACCAGGAAGGCGATATTGATGTGGAACATGTGCGCACGGAGGATCAGTTGGGAGACATGTTCACTAAGCCTTTAAATTCAGTAAAATTTAAGTCTATGTGCTCCAAAATAGGACTTTGTGAATGACCTTGTATTCGTCACGTCTTTATTCACATTAGTTTACGGGGAAGTGTTAAAGTATAAACTATCTTTTATATTTGATACGGTCATAACACGACAGATGTCGCTTTGGTTCAATTGCAGATTTTTCTTTATCGGTTGGCACTCTATGTAGAGTCAGTCTTGATCTTTGCCTTCTATGCGACGTCAACGTGTAATTGCTACTAAATAAAGTTTATTTTGTTCTTACAAAATTCCGTTGTTAATTGCCGATAAACCCGTTCCCATAACAGAAACAATTGTTATGTAGGATTTTTTTGACAATGTTAATGTTATCTTTGTGAAAATGAGAATCAGACAGAAGAATGGCCCTATCAACCAAATTAGTTATGGCGTTTTTCTTGTACCTAAATGGATGGTTGGAAAAATAGTTTATATAACGGCCGGAGAAGGTAGGTTTGCGATACCAATTTGTAATAAGGAGGTTATTGTCACGGATGACCATAGTGTCTAAGAAAGGGATGGAGAAATCTTTTTCGATCTCATGGGTGAATTTCAATCTGGGATGGTAGTTATTGAACACCTCAAGGATTATAGGAAGTTTAGTTTTAGGGGCGACTAGGAATATGTCATCCACATATCTATAATAAATGGGAATGGTGAAGTCTAATTGGTTTAAACAATTTGTTTCAAGGTCGTCCATCACTAGATCGGCTAAGATAGGAGAAAGAGGAGAACCCATGGGGCTGCCAAAAACTTGTTCGTAATAAGTTCCATTGAAACAGAAACTTGTGGAGGATAGAACCACGTTAATAGCAAATAAAAATTGTTGAATGTTAAGTTTAGTGTGTTTCTCTATATGATGCCACCGTGATTCAATGGCCCTAAACACAAGATCCTTGGAAATATTATTGTATAAAGCTGTTACGTCGAGGGAGAGGAGGATGTCATCAGGATGAATTTGTGTGTTTTTTATGGAGTTCGCGAAGGTCCAACTATCTTTGATGTGTGATCTTGGTTTAGGTAATGAATGGTCAAGAATTTGATGCAAAAATTTGGCGATATTGTATGAAGGACTGCCCGATGCCGATACAATAATGCGTAATGGGAAGCCACTTTTATGGATTTTTGGCAGACCATAACAACGTGGAAGGTTACCGTTAGTGCATCGCAATGTTTTATAAGTTTGTTCATCGATGATGTGGTTGTTCTTCCAACCATCCAACAAGTTTTTTATTTTAATATCGAAAGATTTAATAGGGTCTTTTTTTAATTTTTTGTATGTGGTTGTGTCATTCAATAAAATTTCCATCTGTGTGTTATACGTGTTCCGATCCATAATGACAGTTGTCTGACCCGAATTGTGCGTTTGTTATCGTCAAAAAAGGAATTTACCAGGTTGATGGGAAGGTTATTACAGAGTTTTTCTTCTATCTTGATAATTCTAGAATTTAAGTGTTTGATGTTAACATGATTAAAAAAAAACCCTATTAAATCTTTCGATATTAAAATAAAAAACTTGTTGGATGGTTGGAAGAACAACCACATCATCGATGAACAAACTTATAAAACATTGCGATGCACTAACGGTAACCTTCCACGTTGTTATGGTCTGCCAAAAATCCATAAAAGTGGCTTCCCATTACGCATTATTGTATCGGCATCGGGCAGTCCTTCATACAATATCGCCAAATTTTTGCATCAAATTCTTGACCATTCATTACCTAAACCAAGATCACACATCAAAGATAGTTGGACCTTCGCGAACTCCATAAAAAACACACAAATTCATCCTGATGACATCCTCCTCTCCCTCGACGTAACAGCTTTATACAATAATATTTCCAAGGATCTTGTGTTTAGGGCCATTGAATCACGGTGGCATCATATAGAGAAACACACTAAACTTAACATTCAACAATTTTTATTTGCTATTAACGTGGTTCTATCCTCCACAAGTTTCTGTTTCAATGGAACTTATTACGAACAAGTTTTTGGCAGCCCCATGGGTTCTCCTCTTTCTCCTATCTTAGCCGATCTAGTGATGGACGACCTTGAAACAAATTGTTTAAACCAATTAGACTTCACCATTCCCATTTATTATAGATATGTGGATGACATATTCCTAGTCGCCCCTAAAACTAAACTTCCTATAATCCTTGAGGTGTTCAATAACTACCATCCCAGATTGAAATTCACCCATGAGATCGAAAAAGATTTCTCCATCCCTTTCTTAGACACTATGGTCATCCGTGACAATAACCTCCTTATTACAAATTGGTATCGCAAACCTACCTTCTCCGGCCGTTATATAAACTATTTTTCCAACCATCCATTTAGGTACAAGAAAAACGCCATAACTAATTTGGTTGATAGGGCCATTCTTCTGTCTGATTCTCATTTTCACAAAGATAACATTAACATTGTCAAAAAAATCCTACATAACAATTGTTTCCCCACTCTGATCACAAACAAATACATAAGAAACCGATTAAACTTTTTACTCCACCGTCCTGACAACAGCTCTTCGAATCAAAAAATCTTTGATATTAGAAATTCTATCATTATTCCATACACGAACAAACTCGGGAATAAAATCGAACACTCTATAAAAAACACTGGATTAAACGTTGCATTCACGGTTTCTAACAAATTGAATTCGTTCATAAAAAAGGGAAAAGACATTTTAGACATTGCCAAACACACCGAATTGGTATACAAATTAGATTGTTCGGATTGTAATGCTTGTTATATTGGTCAAACCAAGCGACATTTGGGTACCCGTATTAAGGAACATTGCTACAATATAAAAAAACACCCATCTAGCCACTCAGTAGTTAGCAATCAACGCGTGTCTCACTCACATGATTTTGACTGGAACCATCCAAAGATTCTCCATAAAGAGAACTATATAAGAAAACGTGAAATAGCCGAAATGTTTTTCATCAAGAAACACAATTCAGCTATTAATTTACAAAGAGACACAGAAAATCTTTCTACAGTATATGATCGCCTTATTCATATTGTATAATCTTTATTCTGTTTTTAACTGTCGCGCCTTCCCCTCTCAATAATTTTATAACTATAACAAATTGTTTATGTTTCTCCTACTCTCGTCTCTCGTATTCCTTTATCATTTGACCTTGATAATAACCGTCACGTTTGTTCCTCATTCTAAGACACTTTCTTCTTTATCAAAATTTTATTTAAAGCATAATTTTATGTCATAAGATTAAAATAGCGACTCACGCGGTGGTAATCACCCGTCGGGCGGTCAACTGAACCCGCGTTACGCTCGCGGTGCGCCGCTCCTGCCTGCCTTCTGTACTCGACGCATGATTTCCTAACTATTTTTGCTTATAACTCGAAAACTACGCTTCAAATCAAATTTTGATAAAGGAAAAATCATCTTAGAATTGTGTCAGGAATATGTCATTTTACAGATGGAAGGTTATCCTGGATCACCCTATATATGTATATATATATATATATATATATATATATATATATATATATATATATACAGGGTGACCCATTTTAACTTAGGCAGCCAAATAACTCGAAAAATAAGCACACTACGAAAAAATGTTTAGAATCAAAATTTCGTCATTTCGAGGGGGACGTACAATGACGTTAAAATCAGCCCCCCCACCCCTCCCCCTGGGCGGTGAGGGGGGCAAGTTTGAAATCTTAAATGGGAACCCCTATTTTTTATTGCATATTCGGAATCTTTGGCTAAAAACACATACAATTTGTCTGAAACATTTTTCTCGATTCATGATAGATGGCGCTGTAATCGACGAAATTCAATTTCTTCGATTTCTCTTACTGAGAACCCATGCTTACGATTCTGCAATAAATTAACAATAAAAATACTACGTTTTCATTGTTAATACTAGAAATTAGTCTTAAAACAAACTTCTCATTATTTTTTATTACTCATTAATTACTTCTCAAGAAACTGCTTTTAGCGTAACCTGCCCTTTAGGCAACTTGAATGGTCCGAAGTACCGAGACATTTTGGACTTTCCATCTGATGGAGTTCCTCTAAGTATCCCTCCAAAATTTTGTCCATTTAGTGCCAAAGTCACAAGTGTTTATGTATTTTTTTAACATTTGTACTCTGATAAAATTCTGGTAAAATGGCAAATTATACGCCTACAGAAGTAGTCGATATTCTTATAACCTTTGGTGAATGTGGTAGAAATTACAGACTTACTGCCCGTACTTATGCGGAGCGATTCCCAAATCGCCGCCATCCTACTGATCAACAAATTATAAACATTGAAAGGAGATCTCGTAATAATCCACTTCATCGCGAAAGGCGAAGGAATAGACTTCATAATAATAATGACCCTAGATTGCTCGCAGTTTTGGCTATGGTTCATCAAAATCCCCATATTAGTACCCGTCAAATAGAACGAGAACTGGGAATCCCTCAAACTACGGCACATAGATTGTTACGATCAGTCAATTACCATCCGTATCATATTACTCTGGTACAGGAATTAAGTGAGGCCGACTGCGTACTCAGAGTACAATTTTGTAGATGGGCTCTTGAGATGTTAGATCAGAATCCAGATTTTTTTAGTAATGTTTGTTTCAGTGATGAAGCAACATTCATCAGCAATGGTAGTCTCAATAGGCATAATTGCCACTATTGGTCACCAGAAAATCCACATTGGTATCGTGAGGTGCTTAATCAACATCGTTGGAGTTTATATGTATGGGTAGGCATTTGCAATGGCCAAGTCATTGGACCTCATTTTTTTTAACGTCCAATTAATAGTCCAATGTATTTAGAATTCCTCGAAAATGATTTGCCAGCATACCTAGAGAATGTTCCCCTTGCAGTTAGACTAAATTTATGGTATCAACAAGATGGTGCTCCTGCTCATTATGCTCGTATTGTACGGATGTTTTTGAATCAAAGGTTCCCAAATCGGTGGATAGGGCGGGGTGGACCAGTTCTGTGGCCTCCGAGATCACCGGATTTGAACCCCCTTGATTTCTTTTTATGGGGATACGTTAAAGATGCAGTGTATAGTGAAGCTCCAACGACAAGATTGAATATGATGAAAAGAATAAGAAGAGCTTGTGAAGCTATAACTTTTTTAATGCTAGAAAATGTACAACGTAACTTTCGCTGTCGATTACTGTTATCCTTAGAAAATAATGGTGCACACTTTGAGCATCTCCTCCATGTGGAGAGAGCTGATAACAATGCAATCTTGCCTTAACTGGTTGGGTCACCACACGACCTTGCCTTCACTGGCTGGGTCACTACTTGACCTTGCCTTAACTGGTTGGGTCACCACACGACCTTGCCTTAACTGGTTGGGTCACCACACGACCTTGCCTTCACTGGTTGGGTCACCACACGACCTTGCCTTCACTGGTTGAGTCACCACACGACCTTGCCTTCACTGGCTGGGTTACCACACGTTCAAGCACCCCGAATTGTGAGAGGCGAGGGGACTCACGTTAATCAAGCACCCCGAAGGGAACAGAAAACTGCTACGTCCACGTCGTTGTTCCTGGGTTACGCTAAAAGCAGTTTCTTGAGAAGTAATTAATGAGTAATAAAAAATAATGAGAAGTTTGTTTTAAGACTAATTTCGAGTATTAACAATGAAAACGTAGTATTTTTATTGTTAATTTATTGCAGAATCGTAAGCATGGGTTCTCAGTAAGAGAAATCGAAGAAATTGAATTTCGTCGATTACAGCGCCATCTATCATGAATCGAGAAAAATGTTTCAGACAAATTGTATGTGTTTTTAGCCATAGATTCCGAATATGTAATAAAAAATAGGGGTTCCCATTTAAGATTTCAAACTTGCTCCCCCTCACCGCCCAGGGCGAGGGGTGGGGGGGCTGATTTTAACGTCATTGTACGTCCCCCTCGAAATGACGAAATTTTGATTCTAAACATTTTTTCGTAGTGTGCTTATTTTTCGAGTTATTTGGCTGCCTAAGTTAAAATGGGTCACCCTGGTACACAGGATGTCTGAAACATTTAAAAAAAGCCAAAGAGTGCAAATAGAATAGGTTAAAATAGAAGGAATGTCACGTATTATTTTGTAATATTTGCAATATTTATTTCGTAATTAATTATAACGTACAAGCCAATAAGTGCACGGGAAACCGGTAGGCGGGACTCTGTAGAGATGTCAAATGAAAAATGGGTGTCGATGTAACAGAAAAATGGCTTACTCCTTAGCAACGAGTAACAACTGATTCCGAGAGGCGGAGTAACGAGCGTCATATGACAAATCAGTCATACGGCGAAGCGATCTACAAAGGACAATCGCTGCAGCGAACGCGGATCTTTATCCGGATAGGTTTTGACGCGAAGATCCGCGTTTGTCCTTTGTAGATCGCGCCTCCCATCGCTTCGCCAACCGGCTTCTATCATCTTGCAATGGGGAGGTCTCTTCTCGTCGCGCGCTTTTACTCGCACGGATTGGCCTATCTTATTAAATTAATTTCTCGTTAATTATTGCGAAAACAACAAAGTGGTAAAGGACTTTTCTACTTGATTTTATCTGTTCTACCTGCACACTTCGGCTTTTCCAAAATGTTTCGGACACCCTGTATATATATATATACACATAATAACATCTTTCATAGTCATCTATATTTATATATATTTTATATTTAAAATACAATGGATTTTATTTCACACTTTAAATACCCCAATAACCATTTCTGCAGAGACATGTAGGCAACAAATTCTGTTTGCCGAAAGGCTACAGATGCGAAACATACTTTGTCATTGAAAACATTGTTAGCACAATTTCAAAAGAAATTTACCAACATCAGTCAATATATTACTTGACAAAATGATGGTGAATAGCGAACATGTCTGTCGGAAGCATTGATAAAAGATTTGCGGTAAATATCAAAGTAGCTTTGCCACTACAAACATTATCGGCAAACTGTTCGCACAAATGCAACAGTATCTGGTGATCACTGGTGATACACTTCAGATTAACAGTGAATATCGAGCAGATTGTTGATGACGTTAACAACAGATTAACGTCAGAAACGTACCAGACTTGTCATCAACAATTTAGTAACAAAAAGCATACAAATATGTTAAAAGTGGTTCAAATAATTTATGCTGTGATTCGCTATTTTTTTACAGCCCATTTGAATAAAAAAATGTACATATTTTAAATTATGTATATATATATATATATATATATATATATATTTGGGATACTTCTTTGTCCAGGACACCTGTCTCCAAAAGCGGATGAGTCTTTAACACGTTAAACGCCACGCCGGTTTTACGTGCCGTTCCGTTCACGCCACAGTTAGGCCTGTTCTACAATGAGTCATTAGTCGTAAGTCGTAAGCGAATAGACCAATCATATTCGATTATTCTTTTCTAAATTCAACTATGATTGGTTTATTCGCTTACGACTTGCGACTAACGACTTATTGTAGAACAGGCCTTAGCCGTCAAGCGGGACGAGAAATCTGCCGCCGGCCCGTACGGACCGGCGAGGTCTGAACGGAAAGTCTAGCGCCGGTCCCTAGGGACCGTGGCATTTAACGTGTTAACAGACCAACGGCATAGAATCAGGAAGGCAAGGGGAAACCTGATTACCCTTACGGAAAAAACACTCAAAAAGACACTCAAAGTAACACTCAATTTGAGTATTATTTCGGACACTCAACTTGAGAGTGACACTCAACTTGAGAGTGATACTCAACTTGAGTGTCAATTTGAGTGTTAGGGCCTATCCAGACAAACTTGCATAGTCGCATAAACGTATGCATAAAGAAATTGATTGGTTCATTTCCTTATGCATTTGTTTGTGGACCAATCAATTTCTTTAAACATACGTTTATGCGATTATGCAAGTTTATCTGGATAGGTCCTTACTCTCAACTTGAATCAACTTTATGACGTGAAAGAGTTTTAGTCATAATTGTAAGGCTGTAAGCAAATCAAACGATTAAAAAAAATGTAATTAAAAATGTATTTCAAACTTATCATATATAATAATGAATATTAGTAAATATTACACAATACATAACAGTATTGTGATAAATACATGAATGAAACGTATAATATTCTGATATGAATTGTAGTATAATGATTATGCAGAAAGCAGTGTTATTATAAGAACGCAATACGGCATATAACGTACAGAATATATTATTTGTTATATAAACAATGAGTAGCATGTAAGAACTTATCTTATGATGTAATTACTTATCTTATGAACTCATCTAGGAAGGGCACAGATATAGAATGCTCGTATAGCTCGAGAGATGACTTATTGTGTGCTTGTGAGATCCAACGAATGTAAAATGGCCTTTCTTTCACTTAGCGAGGATGCACATCCATGTATATGTGAGACACTGATCTCTATGTACTTATGAGACACCGATATATATGTGCTTGTGAAGCACTATCACTTGTATGCTTGTGAAGCACCAATACTTATGTGCTCGTGAGGCACCAATACTTGTGTGCTTGTGAAGCACCAATATTTAAATGCTTGTGAGACACTAATACTTAAGTGCTTGTGAGACACTAACAATTATGTGCTTATTGCACAATTACAAATCACTCAACTTATTTATACAACTTGAAAAGCAGGATTCCTTTACTTAAGGATTAACACGCGAGACGTTTCGTGGTCGAACAGATACTGAATGTGTCGCTAACTGCTCAGACAATTGAAAATCGTTGATCACACTCAAACTTGAGTTTAAACACTCAATCATTGGGTGTACATACTCAACCTTTAAAGCATACACTCAATTTTGAGTATAAATACTCAATATTTGAGTGTCCACACTCAATGTTCGAGTGTAAATTCTCAAGCTTCAGTGCAAACGCTCAAAATTTGAGTATAACACCCAAATATAAAAGTAAACTCCCAAAATTAAGTGTTAACACTTAAATTTGAGTGTAAACACTCAATATTTCAGTGTTTTTTCCGTAAGGGATATTAGTACCCGTCAAATAGAACGAGAACTGGGAATCCCTCAAACTACGGCACATAGATTGTTACGATCAGTCAATTACCATCCGTATCATATTACTCTGGTACAGGAATTAAGTGAGGCCGACTGCGTACTCAGAGTACAATTTTGTAGATGGGCTCTTGAGATGTTAGATCAGAATCCAGATTTTTTTAGTAATGTTTGTTTCAGTGGTGAAGCAACATTCATCAGCAATGGTAGTCTCAATAGGCATAATTGCCACTATTGGTCACCAGAAAATCCACATTGGTATCGTGAGGTGCTTAATCAACATCATTGGAGTTTATATGTATGGGTAGGCATTTGCAATGGCCAAGTCATTGGACCTCATTTTTTTGAACGTCCAATTAATAGTCCAATGTATTTAGAATTCCTCGAAAATGATTTGCCAGCATACCTAGAGAATGTTCCCCTTGCAGTTAGACTAAATTTATGGTATCAACAAGATGGTGCTCCTGCTCATAATTTGCCATTTTACCAGAATTTTATCAGAGTACAAATGTTTAAAAAATACATAAACACTTGTGACTTTGACACTAAATGGACAAAATTTTGGAGGGATACTTAGAGGAACTCCATCAGATGGAAAGTCCAAAATGTCTCGGTACTTCGGACCATTCAAGTTGGTAGTATTTTATTGTTAATTTATTGCAGAATCGTAAGCATGGGTTCTCAGTAAGAGAAATCGAAGAAATTGAATTTCGTCGATTACAGCGCCATCTATCATGAATCGAGAAAATGTTTCAGACAAATTGTATGTGTTTTAGCCAAAGATTCCGAATATGCAATAAAAATAGGGGTTCCCATTTAAGATTTCAAACTTGCCCCCCCTCACCGCCCAGGGGAGGGGTGGGGGGGCTGATTTAACGTCATTGTACGTCCCCCTCGAAATGACGAAATTTTGATTCTAAACATTTTTCGTAGTGTGCTTATTTTTCGAGTTATTTGGCTGCCTAAGTTAAAATGGGTCACCCTGTATACAGTGGCGGCAAAAGTTTCCGGCCAGTAACATTTTATACTCTAATTTTTTTTTTAAAACCCTAATAAAATTTTACTTATTACCAGTTACGATATACCATATAGGTAACAAAATAATATAGTGAAAAAATATTGTTTATGTTTATGAAAATATTTATTGTTATAAATGTCATATTTACATGTGCAAAAGTTTCCGGCCATTTTGTATTACCCATAGGCCTCGAGTTATTTGTTTATATTTACATAATATTGCGTTCAATGAATACACTTAGTTCGTAGGAAGTCCTGAGAGCTTAAACATGGCTCGGCAATACGCAAGTACAAATTCGAGAGAGAGTAATTAAATTTTCTGAAAATGGAAAGTGTTCTCGTGAGATTGCTTCATTATTATCGATAGGAAAATCAACCATGAATGATATTATTGCTAGCTATCGTGCTGGATACGGTTTGGAAGATCGCCTGCGTAGTGAAAAACCACGAAAGACATCTAAAAAAGTAGATCGAGTCATTAAACGCAAGTCAACTGCAGATGTAAGAAAACTGCTGCTCAAATTGCACGCGAGTTACAGAATGAGAATCTTGCCGATGTTAGTCGTAGCACTGTGACACGAAGACTACATGATGTAGGACTATTTGGCCGTATAGGTATTAGAAAACCGCTAATCAGTAAAAAGAACAGGAAAGCCCGATTACAGTTTGCTAAGATTCACAAAAATTGGACAGTCGAAGATTGGAAAAAAGTAGCTTTCTCAGATGAATCTAAATTTAATCTTTTTGGAAGCGATGGCCGACAACATGTACGACGTCCTACGGGTACCAGAAATGACGCTCGGTACTAAATTCCTACTGTAAAGCACGGTGGAGGAAGTGTGATGGTTTGGGGAATTTTCTCCGCACAAGGAGTCGGTCCACTTGTCGAGATCATTGGAACTATGAATGCTGCTGTTTACAAGGACATTTTAAGAAAGAACTTGCTAACATATGCTGAAAAAAAAATGCCACAGGATTGGATATTTCAGCAGGATAATGACCCCAAACATACTTCAAAGATGTTACAGGAGTGGTTTGCTAATAGAAATATAGAAGTTTTAAGCTGGCCATCTCAATCACCGGACTTGAATCCGATAGAACACTTGTGGGAGCAGCTAGATCGCCAAATTCGAAGGCATACACATTCAAATAAGACCGTCTTATTCGAATCGTTAAAGCAAGAATGGAATAATATTTCGTCTGCTTGCATTAATCGATTAATAGAATCAATGCCAGCTCGTTGTGCCGCTGTTATCGCTGCAAAGGGTATGGCTACAAAGTATTGACACTAAAATATTATTTTAAGTTACTGAAGTGCAATATAGAATGAGTGGACCAATAATTTTCTTTGTAATACAAAATGGCCGGAAACTTTTGCACATGTAAATATGACATTTACAACAATAAATATTTTCATAAACATAAACAATATTTTTTCACTATATTATTTTGTTACCTATATGTTATACTCGCAACTGGTAATAAGTAAAATTTTATTAGGGTTTTAAAAAAAAAATTAGAGTATAAAATGTTACTGGCCGGAAACTTTTGCACGCCACTGTATGTGCTTGTGAAGCACTATCTCTTGTATGCTTGTGAAACACCAATACTTATGTGCATGTGAGGCACTATCATTAGTGTGCTTGTGAGGCACCAATACTTGTGTGCTTGTGAGACACCAATACTTGAGTGCTTGTGAGGCACTAATACTTAAGTGCTTGTGAGGCACTAACAATTATGTGCTTATTGCACAATTACAAATCACTCAACTTATTTATACAACTTGAAAAGAAGGATTCCTTTACTTAAGGATTAACACGCGAGACGTCTGGTGGTCGAACAGATACTGAATGTGTAGCTAACTGCTCAGACAATTGAAAATCGTCGATCACACTCAAACTTGAGTTTAACCACTCAATCATTGGGTGTACATACTCAACCTTTAAAGCATACATTCAATTTTGAGTATAAATACTCAATATTTGAGTGTCCACACTCAATGTTCGAGTGTAAATTCTCAAGCTTCAGTGCAAACGCTCAAAATTTGAGTATAACACCCAAATATGAGAGTAAACTCCCAAAATTAAGTGTTAACACTTAAATTTGAGTGTAAACACTCAATATTTCAGTGTTTTTTCTGTAAGGGTACACTCCCATGAGCGCATCATGCAGAATCAACCAAGGTCTGTAGATGGAAGACTGGGTAAGGTCCTCGCATCCACTTCACCGATGATACGAAAATGGCGGTGACTGAGGCTCAGTAAGGGGTAGCTGATTGTGTATCATGTTACTTGGGTGAAAATTATAAAAGTGAGCAAGTTATGTAATACACAATCGATCCCCTGATTAACCAAATAATGTCAATTTAAATACAAATTAATTGTTCTCGTTTCATGTATAGGTTATGTTAGGACGTGTTTTACTCTCTCACACAACTAATAGCTATATTAGTATACACCAACACAAACTCGCAGGCTCAAAAATGGCGGCCATGCGAGACAGATCTGCTTTAAGTTTGTTACCAATCTGCTGTACTTCTTGCATACAGATCTGCTCCATGTTTGCCGCCAATTTGGTATGGTTTTTGCAAACAAAATTTGCTAAGTTATTTGCACAAATCTGTTATCGATCTGCAGTTAACAAACCTGCTCTTAATTTGTTGCGTCAATTTGCGATTGCACTGCTTGTGACAGATCTGCTCTAGTGTTGCTTTTAATATGACATGAAGATTTGATTTCTACTTTTGGTTGCAATTGGAGCGCACTTGAGGACACAGTAGGTCCTGGATTTGGCAGCCTCATTTGGCAGGCAGTTTTTTCCCAATTGTTAACATTTTGTAAGCAAATAGTTAGTTGGGTAAGTAATATTAAATTACAAATAACTTAAAAAATTGACACTAAATATTACTCTAAATATTATTACTCTAAACTGTTACTTCAAGCTATTTCGTAGAAAGACACAAAAATTATTACATTTATTAAGCAAATAGTTGTAAAAGCATATATATATATATATATATATATATATATGTACACATAATAATATCTTTCACATAGTCTCCTATATTTATATATATTTTTATATTTAAAAAAACAATGGTTTTTAATCCACACTTTACATAAGTGATATTAAATTACAAATAATTTAAAAAATTGACGCTAAATATTACTCTAAATATTATTACTTTAAACTGTTACTTTAAGCTATTTCGTAGAAAGACACAAAAATGATTACATTTATTAAGCAAATAATTGTTTTATTTTATAAAAAGGATTGATACAATGAGTTCTTCTTGGCTCTTTGCTACGACAACACAAATACCAATCATTTTAGTTTTTAATCTTTTTCTTCGTTTTGCCTCTTTCTCTTTTGCTTTTTGATACAGGGACACAAGTTTGCCTTCTTTAGCAAGAATCTTCAAAAGTTCCATAATAAGCGGTAAATAATTATGCTTCCGTCTAGTGTTTAATATCTCTTCGACTTTCTGATCTCTTCTTCAATTAGAGCTTGCAGACGTTCTAATTCTTCAGGATCACAAACATTAGCCTTCTGTCTTTCGTATAAGAATTTTTCTGTCTGTTGAAATAGAATTTCGTCTTGCTATACCTGTTTATAATAATTTTTCTTTTTTATAGCATACAGTTGATAATAATATATAATCATACATTATAATACATATATTATATTATATTTTATATGCATACATATATGATAAATTATTAGAAAACTATTTCGTAACCGCATTTTTCCACTTTTTTTTTGAATTATAGGTTTACAGTTTGTACATTGTTCTCCTGCTGGACATGGAGCTAGGGTCAGTGGTCTGTCTTTTAATCCGTCTAATTCATATAAACGTATCGATTGGAACATAACTCACAAATGAAACACGTCATCTTTGAACACCTGCTTCAAATCCATATTCAAATAAGAGACTGTCTAAAATTTCAGTATGATGTAGAGCTTTAGTTAGCACAAATAATATTTGGTAGTTGATTAAAAGTACCATGTACTAAATACTTAGCAAGAAATTATGCATTTCAGCTTGTATCAGGAATTATTAAGTACAAGTCCACATGGCATCCAGCTTTGTGAGGAATTTTTTCAATTCTTCAGTTAGATCCTAGAAATGTAATACATGCTTACAGTTTACAACAAAACACTCCAATGTTAGCTTGTGTTGCACAGGCATTGTTTATCAACTAAAGTGAATATTATTTTAAGATTCAAGATTATATTTTTTATATTCAGTAAGGTAAATCCGCATAAATTGAGTATTTAAAAAAAAATCAAATTAAAACAATATGCGTAGGGATGTCAGTTATTCACAGAGTATAAATGATTATACAAGAATGAACCAACATTACATTTACATTACATGGCCTTATTACATTTGTATATTATACTCACAAAATCTTGTTGGTAGTGCCATATGTTCCTATATATGGATTCCCATGGATGCATACGGTACCGGCGCTACATAGTTCAGATCTCGATCCTTGACGTATCAACCGTAGCGAAGAGAGAAGGACGGAAGATGTCTGCGCTCTTCTAGTAATCCAGCCTTACATAGCGGCACCACTCGTGTGCGTGATGCGCACATGGGAAAAACCAAATGCTCTATCACCTTCGGCAGCTCATGGCCCAACTAGAAGAACGCAGACATAATATCTTTCACATTCCTCAAATTTGTATACATACATACATGCACATTACATACATACACACATATATATATATATATATATATATATATATATAGACTTAAAAATAATTTCATTGGATTAATAGATGTTTGTGATTAAAATCACTGTCGCTTTGATCAGTGAGAAGAGATCTATCAAGTCGACATCAATTTGGCGTCAAATTGATGTAAGTTACCCGTTACACAGACAAATTTCAAGATTCAAACCACCTTGCACAGAGCACCATCTTTTTTATCAAACGGGGCTTATTTGTACTCTAATATAATCATTTATATTTCAAAGAATAACTGGACATCCTTTTGCCACTATTGTTTTACTGGTTTTTAAATACTAATTTATACGGATTATTTTACTGAATATAAATATAATTTTTTTGAATCTTAAAATAAATATTCACTTTAGTTGATAAACAAAGTACCTGCACCAACACAAGCAATGAGTGTTTTTTTGTTAAATTGTAAGCATGCGGACATATTTCTAGGATCTAATTTAGAAGAATTGAAAATTTCTGTCAAAGCTTTGGTCACAAATATCCGTGGACTTGCATAATAATTCCGATGTTATAAAGGAAATGCATAATTTCTTTTGCTAGGTATTTAGTACATATACTTTTTAATCATACTAAATATTATTTGTGCTAATTAAAAGTTTCACATCATACTGAAATTTTAGACAGTCTTTATTTGAATATGATTTAGAAGTAGGTGTCTAAAAGATGACGTGTGTTTCATTTTGATTTATGTTCAATCGATGGCCGTTTATATGAATTAGACAGTTAAAAGACAGACCAGATTGACCCTAGCTCCATATCCCTTGGGGGGGAGAACAATGGGTACAAACTGTAAACCTATGAATTCATGGAAAAAACAAGTAAGTTACGAAATAGTTTTCTCAATAATTTATCACATATATGCTTATGCATATAAAAATATGTAACATATTATATGTATTATAATGTATGATTATATGGCTTATCAACTGTATGCTATAA
>CABEGB010001351.1:87018-144420 GCA_901521435.1 Crematogaster levior
ACGGAAAATGTCGTTCATAAGATTCAAAATACAAAATTTACAATATTTATTGATGAAACATCAGATATTTGTAACGAAAAATGGATGACTTTTCTTGTTCGCTACATTGACACGGAGACATTAGATATTCGAACTCAATTAGTAAAATTAATTAATATGATGCCCAAGATTCCAGCGCAGAAAAGTTGTTTCATGCATTTAAATGTGAAATGCGGAAATTACAGATACCATTCTTAAATATAGTTGCCCTATCATGTGACAATGCATCTGTCATGATAGGGAAACATTTGTCATTCAAAAAAAAATTGGAAGAACTATGTCCACATTTATTAACATTTACATGTCTATGCCATTTTTCTGCATTAGCAGCGCATGTAATAAAATGCCTGCGTTTTGCGAAGAATTTATTTAAAAAATTGCTAATTATATTAACAGCAGTCCAAAACGGACAGCAATTTTTCGGGAATTTTGTGAATGTTTCCAAGAAACAAATCGCAAAATTTTAAAGTTATCCGATACACGCTGGCTTTCACATTATTTATGTGTAGAGAGACTTCTGGAATCTTGGGATACAATAAGATATTTCCTTAATGAAATAGTTGTTAGCAAAAAAACAACAACTGAAGAATATCTATTGTCTATGATGGGCAATGTAGAGTTAAAAGCTTACTTCCTTTTTTAAATATATTTTAAACTTTTTTAACGCATTTAACGCATTTTTCCAATCGTTGGAAACAAGAATTCATTTATTACAGCCTAAATCTTTAAGCTTTCTTTTCCAAATCTGTCGAAATTTTTTAAAAGAAGAACATTTAAAACCTTTCTCCATAAATATAGTATTCTCTGTGAAAGAAAATCAAAAAGTTCTTAACGAAATTATTTTAGGATTAGATTGTGAGGAATATCTTAACGAATTAATGATGCAGGGATATGCAGACATTGTTACAACAGTTCGAGAGAATTGTTTAGCATTTTATGTGACTGCTGCAGAAGAAATTCGTAAAAGATTACCCGTTGATAACATATTTTTATTAAAATTAAAAGTGTTTAGACCTTTTACAACTCTATTTATGACGGATAGAGAAACAACATTTAATGATGTTTCTTTCATAGCTAAAACTATCGGTGGTTTTGATGAACATGCTTTAAAGAAAGAATGGTCATCATTACCGTTAGATTTCACATCAGAGGAGAAACAAAGTCTTTCTAAATTAAATTTCGACAGTATGTGGACAAAAATTTTTAAAAGTCAGTATTCGAATAATATTACTAAATATCCAGTTTTAACAAATGTTGTAAATGTTATTCGATCGCTTCCGAATTCAAATGCCGATCCAGAGAAAATGTTTTCTGTCTTGAGCGATTTAAAAACAAAAAAACGCAACAAACTCTCATCAGCTTCTATTAACGCAGCTTGCGTTGTCAAATCAGCGTTAAAAGCGAGAGGAGAAAAAGTTACAAAGATGAAAATTGAAGAAAAATATTTATCCCTTATGTTGACGGACAAATTATATGCTAGGGCTATTAAAAAAGACCGCAATGTTTTAAGGCTACATGCCGCGGATATTTATGATACTGCTGGTCCATCATTTGCGACCTGAAAATAATGTTAATCATTAAATTATTAGACCTTGTCTGTAAAAGACATCACGCTTATAAAAAATAAGCGTGTAATAAATCTTGTCTGTAAAAGACATCACGCTTATAAAAGATAAGCGTGTAATAAATCTTGTCTGTAAAAGACATCACGCTTATAAAAAATAAGCGTGTAATAAATTATATACGTACAAAATAATTCTCCGTTAAAGTGAAATAAACTTCCAGAATTACACTAAAACGATCGGTAAACTTACATTTTAATAAAATTCCAAGTTTCTCTCCTATATAATTTAGCGAAAAATTAAATTTCGTGCGTATATTTGCGCACTCTTATTTTATTTGCCTGTGTCGTTTTGAGAATTATTATGATACGTATCTTGTCTGTAAAAGACATTACGCTTACAAAAGATAAGCGTGTAATAAATCTTGTCTGTAAAAGACATCACGCTTACAAAAGATAAGCGTGTAATAAATCTTGTCTGTAAAAGACATCACGCTTATAAAAGATAAGCGTGTAATAAATCTTGTCTGTAAAAGACATCACGCTTACAAAAGATAAGCGTGTAATAAATCTTGTCTGTAAAAGACATTACGCTTATAAAAGATAAGCGTGTAAAAAATCTTGTCTGTAAAAGACATAACGCTTATAAAGGACATCACACTTTATATGGATGTCAAAATAAATGTTTTTCTTTAATTTTGAAAAGGGTAAATTGAAAATCTATATAAAATCTATTATTTAAAACACGCGCGTGCACACGCACACATGCACACGACACACACACCAAGGAAATATAAAAAATTGATTTTTAATTTATATATAATTTATATTTTTAATTTATATTATTAATTTTTATTATTATTAGTTTAAAGATTCAAATCTTTATTAAATTATTTTATATTTATATCAATATTTATATATTAAATAATCATAATTTTTTATATTTCCTTCCTGACGGAAGAGACCACCACCTTCTCGCGGTTTCCGTTGAGCAACAATATGTACGTTATTTTATTAATAAACATTATTTTAATTCAAAGAAGAGAATGCTGGAAACTTTAACTTTTGCACAATAAATAAAAACATTTTTGTGTTAAAGATAAATAGTTTAATAAAAAAGATTTTCAATTGAAAGTAAAAAAGCGTGCACATTGGCCAAGAGTGGACTTTCATACTTACAAATTTTTATTTGCTACATGTAACACGCACGCACGCACACGCACATCATCACGTGATATATCTACAAAATGTACATTCTGTAATGTACATTACTGTACATTCATTTTTTCTGCTTTCATGTCTATATACTCTTTTCACATTCCCCGATACAAATTTTAGAATGTTATAATATAAAATATTTCTGTATATATTTTTTCCAAAATTGCATAGATTTCACTTAGTTCTCGAAACATTCATCAGGAAATAGATGTTGGAGCATTTTCTCTAAATCAAGAGACACGGTAGTGTCTTGTGCTAAGTCCGCGCAAGCACAAGACAGACACTACCGTGTCTTATTACGCGAGTCGGTCAGTTGAGAGCACTCAATATTTCTGGTTTTCATATATCCGCTCAACGGATCGACTTCTAAGTAGTCTCAATCGATAGAGCGGGGTCGAATTATATAATAAAAATGTTTTTATTTTTGGGCTACATGCTCTATAAATCGAGCTATTACGACGCAAAGTCCAAATGTGAAAAATATCATTTAAGAAACGTCGTCTTCGTCGTCGTCGTCGACCGTAAAAACGTACTGTTGAGGCATTCGACACAAGATCGCGCTAGTGATGCTCTGGAAGTGTGATCGATCGTATAGTGTGATCGATAATCGATTGTAGTAGTAAGTGACGTCGATAAACGAAAGTTAGGTTATAGTCTATAACCTGGTTTGACAGGTATAGGTTACATTTGTGTATCAATCAATGGGTCTGTTCTTTTCAGCTGCACTGCTGAACTAGTGCAATAAGTTAGAGTGAAAAAATATATATATGTCTTATTCTAACTTATTGCACTAGTTCAGCAGAGCAGCTGAAAAGAACAGACCCAATGTGAATTATAAGAAATAAGAGGAAAAAAAATAATTTCGCAAGTGTGCTATACAGGACGTCGTTTATTGGATTAGATACGTTTACAATAATGTAGTATGATCGATAATCGATCGACGGTAAGTGACATGGATAAACAAAAATTAGATTATTAGGGGCAACGATAGTGAAAAGTAAAGTAATAGAATAATAATTTCTATATGATAACAAGCCGCAATAGTGAAAATTAATCTGCATCATGTTTACATTCTTTTAGGAAACGTCGGCTGCTATAAATCTGGCTGTTGTAAATCTTTCTAATTAAATATTTCTTACAACAATGATTTGAAATTATGATAGTGAGCTTTCACGGACATGTCAGACATGAGAAAAAAGTCACGGTAGTGTCTTGTGCTATATTTCTTACATTTCGAAATTATGATAGTGAGCTTTCACGGACATGTTAGAGATGAGAAAAAAGTAAGTCTTGAATTTGTGCAAAACTTAGTAAGTGACGGCGATAAACGAAAGTTAAGTTATTAGCGGCGACGATAGTGAAAAATAGCGACTTAAGAAATGAGGTAAGAAAAAGAAGTATTCAATTTTATAGTTTATTATTGTATTTTATTATTTTAATATCTTCTTTTATATATAGGATATAAAAATGGTTTCTTTTATATACAGGACATAAAAATGGTTTTTTTTATATATATAATACAAGAAAATGGTTGTGTGGCAAGAAATAATGCAGTAAGTAATGTTGATTGCTGCATATTATCTTGTCTCACAGCATTTTCATCCTGTATGTATTACATTTCATTTCGTTTAATAATAGTACTTTATATTATAATTATGTGCACTTTGGTTTGAAATCGCTAAAAGAAGATAACACAGAAAAGATTCAAGATGGTGTAACATCCTAAAAAACCAAACTTGCATTTGTAATGGGCCATCTTTGAGAAAGATCAGGATAACTTTGAGAAAGCTGCCACCATATATATATATATATATATATATAGAGAATATTGATAACATATATATATATATATATATATTAGAGAATATTGATAACATATGATATATACATAATAACAAGAAACAATGTGGTAAGTAATGTTGATTGTTTACTGCATTTTATCTTCTCTCTGCATTTTCACCCTTTATGCATTATATTTCATTTTGATTTTAAAATATTTAATAATAGTATTTATACAGGGTGGCCGATTTATCTGAAGACATTGAAATATCTCGAGAACTATGCACAGAATCAAAAAAGGCGTGGAATGAAAGTTGTTCGACACGAAGGGGGGCATCCAGTGATAATGAAATCGATCCCCTCCCCCGCCCCCTGGGGGTGGGGTGGGGGGAACATATCAAAACTTAAATAGGAGCCCCCATTTTTTATTGCAGATTTGGATTCTACAGAAAAAAGTACACCATTTTGATCGACGAGTTTTTGCGTTTTGGTTCACAGGTGGCGCTGTAGTCAACAAAAAGCAAAAGTAAAAAATCCCTAAAATTTGAGAACGTCTCCAGAATTCACATCACATCTGATAAATAAAAGTAGACGTATTTTATTTTAAAAATACTATTCAATGTCACCAATACGAAAAGTTGGTTTTTCTTTGATTTGATATTATTATTGTAATGTTTTCTAGTCGCTACAATGGAAAGTATCTGAGAAATAATCATGGATTTGGTTGTGTCAAAAAATACATTTAGCGTTACCCAGGAACAACGACGTGGACGTAGTATTTTTCTGTTCCCTTTGGGGTGCTTGTTTTACGTGAGTCCCCTTGCCTCTCACTGTTCACTTAATTGAGTAAGTGTTCGAAATTTTGACCTTCCACTTCAATACATTTATTTATTCTTTCTTCAAATGACTTTACACAGGATAGTATCATATCTGCGGGAATTTCTGCGCAAGCAGTTCTTATGCGTTCCACCATGTTTTCACGAGTCGTTGGTACTTGTTCGTAAACTTTACCTTTTAGGTAACCCCATAGGAAGAAATCCGGAGATGTTAAATCAGGTGACCTCGCAGGCCAATTAATCGGGCCACCTCTACCAATCCACCGACCATTGTAATCACGGTCTAGTATTTCCCTTGCTGCTGTTGAAAAATGTGCTGGGCAACCATCATGCTGAAACCACATTGTCCGTCGAACGTCCATGGCAACATCCTCAAGTAGTAGTGGTAGTTCTTGTTCTAGGAAATTTCGATATTTCGTTCCATTCAAATTACCTTCAATGAAATAAGGACCAATGAGTTTATTTCCTATGATTCCACACCAAACATTCACCGACCAAGGACGTTGATGATTAACTTGTCGTAACCAATGGGGATTTTCTACGCTCCAATAATGCATGTTATGCCTATTGACGCCACCATGGTTCGTGAATGTAGATTCATCTGAAAATAAGACATTAACAAAGAAATTGTGGTTCGTTTGCATTTTTTGAAGTGCCCATTCACAAAACACCACTCGGTTACGAAAATCATCGCCATGTAGTTCCTGATGCAGTGAAATGTGATATGGGTGATACTTATGACGATGCAATATTCTCTGAATACTATCTCTGGAAATGCCGGAATCGCGATGTAATTGTCGAGTGCTTACACGTGGGTTTTGGTGAACAGCTGCTAGTACAGCTACTTCATTAGCTTCTCCTGTAACTGTTAATCTTCGCTTTCTTTTTTTAATTTGTACGCTGCCATCAGAGTGAAAGGCATTCACAACTTTGTAAAAAAAAGAACGCGAGCGAGCATTATCTGGAAAACGCTCAGCATACAACGCAACAGCATCGTCAATATTCCTCCTACATTCACCATAAATAAGAATCATTTCGATTTTTTCGGGAACTGTAGCAGGATTCATTTTTCACTTGCAATTCGATTTAAGCAATGAAGGGTAGACAAAAAAAATAGTCACGTAAACTGAAATTTGTTATTCTGAAAGCAAAATGACCTCTGACCGAATTACTCTACCATTACAACATATCTACTGTGGAACAGTTAGTTCCCCGCACAGAAATGATCAATTCGCCGTTGATGGATATTTCCGTTCAAATGTACGTAATTCTCAGATACCTCGAAAAAGGTAAGAGATACGCAAAATGTGACAAAATTTTCGGGGTTGTCGAAAGGGGGGTCGATCTCGAGCTGATTAAAATAGGCTTACCCGCAAATTTACAAAAGTTGCAAAAACTAACATTCGTACTTCTTACATCGAACTTTCAAAACTCTGATTGTAATACAGAAGAGAAATACAACAACATCGGTACGGAGCTTGATTACTTTGATGGGCTCGCTCTTTCCGCAGATCCGCTTTGTACAAGCGAATTTCTTCTCGAATATCATCCTTCGTAGAATTATGCAAACGACCGAGAAGACCAGAATAAAATTTTTACTTATTGAATGTTTCGGTTTTTTTCTATTTTATCTCCATTTTATGACATAAGATGTAAAAATTTTATTCTGGTCTTCTCGGTCGTTTGCATAATTCTACGAAGGATGATATCCATAAAAATTATTGAAGTACTCGTTCTCATCTCATACGATGAGGCATTCCTTTATAAATATTCTTTTACAAAATGATGTAGAATTTTTCGCGATAAGATGTGAAATAGCATTACATAATATATTCATAACATTTCGATTAATTATTTATTACGAAAGAAGAAATTATTTCTTTAGGAAAATATTACTAATAATATAAAAGGTCCTAGCTTTCTTTTTCTTTAGAGACGCTCCTGAGAGACACGCTGCCGGCGGCTCGGCCGCAGCGTCTGCTCGAGCGTCGAGCGGTAGTGGGGGAATAGGAGGCGTTGCCTCGGGAATCGGCTCGAAAATAGCAACTAATTCCGAGCACTGTTGTATAAGAAACCATTTTTATGTCCTGTAAATAAAAGAAGATATTAAAATAATAAAATAATAAACTATAAAATTGAATACCTCTTTGCTTACCTCACAATTTTAATTATACTTTTTGAATTATAAAATACTATTATTAAATATTTTAAAATAAAATGTAATGCATACGGGATGAAGATACTGAGAGACAAGATAGAATGCAGTAAGCAATCAACATTACTTATCGCATTGTTTCTTGCTACGCAACCATTTTCATATCTTATATAGTATTTATAGGATGATACACCATCTCGAATATACATCTCAAATCTTTTCTGTATTATTTCCTTTCAGCAATTACAAACTACAAAAAATAAAAATCATTCTTATTATATAGCACAATTTTAATAATATAAAATACTATTATTAAATATTTTAAAATCAAAATGAAATATAATGCATACAGGGTGAAAATGCTGAGAGACAAGATAGAATGCAGGAAACAATCAACATTACTTTCCGCATTGTTTCTTGTTATTATGTATTTATCATATGTGGTAGTACGTTATCAATATTCTCTAATATATATATAGTGGCAGCTTTCTCAAAGTTATCCTGATCTTTTTCAAAGATGGCCCATTGCAAATACAAGTTTGGTTTTTTAGGATGGTACACCATTTCGAATCTTTTCTATGTTATCTTCTTTCAGCGATTCCAAACCAAATAGTGCACATAACTATAACATAAGTACTATTATTAAACAAAATGAAATGTAATACATACAGGATGAAAATGCTGAGAGATAAGATAGGATACAGTAAGCAATCAACATTACTTACTGCATTATTTTTTGCTACGCAACTATTTTCATATCGTGCATATAAAAGAAACCATTTTTATATCCTGTACATAAAAGAAGATATTAAAATAATAAAATAATAAACTATAAAATTGAATACTTCTTTGCTTACCTCATTTCTTAAGTCGCTATTTTTCACTATCGTCGCTAATAACTTAACTTGATAAAACGGAAAAGCTCAAGAAGAGTAATGTCATTTACAAAAAAGAGTGATATCTCTATAAAAATTACCTTTTTAAAAAAAGGTAAAAAAAAGGTGCTAAGTCCGCGTCAAAAGTATCTTTGCAAAATACTATAGTATTATTAACTCTAAAAAACTATTTAAAAACCTATTTCCAAAAAAGTGTGATTATAATCTACACACATAAGTTATTTTAATCTAAACAAAATGGTTTATTTTAAACCATAAAAAAACTATAATTTATTTAATTATACATTCTACAAAAATAATGATATCAACAAATTGTGCTAAGTAAAAATAAAAATTTAAAAAAATATTTTAATAAAAAATGATACAAAATAATGTAAAAAATAATTTTAATTTTTTAAATTATATCCTACTAAAATACTGATATCGAGAAATTATGCTATTTAAAAATAAAAATTTAATATTTTAACAAAAAATTATACATAATTGTTTTAATTAAAAAAAAATTATGGTATTACAATTATGGTATTGCCCCAACTTAATAAAACATTTTGAAATAAAATATATTTAAAAAAATTTAATATAATATAGTATAGTTTGAAAGTTTAATTAAAAAAAAAAAACAAATGTAAAAATCTAAAATTAAAAATTATTTACAAAAAATAAAAAAATAAAAAATTAATGGAAAAATATAAAAATGTATATAAAAATTAAAAATTAATATAAAAATTAAAAATTTAATTGAAAGACTTAGCTCTGCTACAAAATATGCTATTTTAAAAATTAGCAACGCTAAGTCTTTCAATTAAATTTTTTATTTTTATATTAATTTTTAATTTTTATATACATTTTTATATTTTTCCATTAATTTTTAATTTTTTATTTTTTGTAAATAATTTTTAATTTTATATTTTTACATTATTTGTTTTTCTTTTTTAAATTAAACTTTCAAACTATACTATATTATATTAAATTTTTTTAAATATATTTTATTTCAAAATGTTTTATTAAGTTGGGGCAATACCATAATTGTAATACCATAATTTTTTTTAATTAAAACAATTATGTATAATTTTTTGTTAAAATATTAAATTTTTATTTTTAAATAGCATAATTTCTCGATATCAGTATTTTAGTAGGATATAATTTAAAAAATTAAAATTATTTTTTACATTATTTTGTATCATTTTTTATTAAAATATTTTTTTAAATTTTTATTTTTACTTAGCACAATTTGTTGATATCATTATTTTTGTAGAATGTATAATTAAATAAATTATAGTTTTTTTATGGTTTAAAATAAACCATTTTGTTTAGATTAAAATAACTTATGTGTGTAGATTATAATCACACTTTTTTGGAAATAGGTTTTTAAATAGTTTTTTAGAGTTAATAATACTATAGTATTTTGCAAAGATACTTTTGACGCGGACTTAGCACCTTTTTTTTACCTTTTTTTAAAAAGGTTGTTAATACTCGAAATTAGTCTTAAAACAAACTTCTCATTATTTTTTATTACTCATTAATTACTTCTCAAGAAACTGCTTTTAGCGTAACCCAGGAACAACGACGTGGACGTAGCAGTTTTCTGTTCCCTTCGGGGTGCTTGATTAACGTGAGTCCCCTCGCCTCTCACAATTCGGGGTGCTTGAACGTGTGGTAACCCAGCCAGTGAAGGCAAGGTCGTGTGGTGACCCAACCAGTTAAGGCAAGGTCAAGTAGTGACCCAGCCAGTGAAGGCAAGGTCGTGTGGTGACCCAATCAGTTAAGGCAAGGTCAAGTAGTGACCCAGTCAGTGAAGGCAAGGTCGTGTGGTGACCCAACCAGTTAAGGCAAGGTCAAGTAGTGACCCAGCCAGTGAAGGCAAGGTCGTGTGGTGACCCAACCAGTTAAGGCAAGATTGCATTGTTATCAGCTCTCTCCGCATGGAGGAGATGCTCAAAGTGTGCACCATTATTTTCTAAGGATAACAGTAATCGACAGCGAAAGTTACGTTGTACATTTTCTAGCATTAAAGGAGTTATAGCTTCACAAGCTCTTCTTATTCTTTCCATCATATTCAATCTTGTCGTTGGAGCTTCACTATACACTGCATCTTTAACGTATCCCCATAAAAAGAAATCAAGGGGGTTCAAATCCGGTGATCTCGGAGGCCACAGAACTGGTCCACCCCGCCCTATCCACCGATTTGGGAACCTTTGATTCAAAAACATCCGTACAATACGAGCATAATGAGCAGGAGCACCATCTTGTTGATACCATAAATTTAGTCTAACTGCAAGGGGAACATTCTCTAGGTATGCTGGCAAATCATTTTCGAGGAATTCTAAATACATTGGACTATTAATTGGACGTTCAAAAAAATGAGGTCCAATGACTTGGACATTGCAAATGCCTACATATAAACTCCAACGATGTTGATTAAGCACCTCACGATACCAATGTGGATTTTCTGGTGACCAATAGTGGCAATTATGCCTATTGAGACTACCATTGCTGATGAATGTTGCTTCATCACTGAAACAAACATTACTAAAAAAATCTGGATTCTGATCTAACATCTCAAGAGCCCATCTACAAAATTGTACTCTGAGTACGCAGTCGGCCTCACTTAATTCCTGTACCAGAGTAATATGATACGGATGGTAATTGACTGATCGTAACAATCTATGTGCCGTAGTTTGAGGGATTCCCAGTTCTCGTTCTATTTGACGGGTACTAATATGGGGATTTTGATGAACCATAGCCAAAACTGCGAGCAATCTAGGGTCATTATTATTATGAAGTCTATTCCTTCGCCTTTCGCGATGAAGTGGATTATTACGAGATCTCCTTTCAATGTTTATAATTTGTTGATCAGTAGGATGGCGGCGATTTGGGAATCGCTCCGCATAAGTACGGGCAGTAAGTCTGTAATTTCTACCACATTCACCAAAGGTTATAAGAATATCGACTACTTCTGTAGGCGTATAATTTGCCATTTTACCAGAATTTTATCAGAGTACAAATGTTAAAAAAATACATAAACACTTGTGACTTTGGCACTAAATGGACAAAATTTTGGAGGGATACTTAGAGGAACTCCATCAGATGGAAAGTCCAAAATGTCTCGGTACTTCGGACCATTCAAGTTGCCTAAAGGGCAGGTTACGCTAAAAGCAGTTTCTTGAGAAGTAATTAATGAGTAATAAAAAATAATGAGAAGTTTGTTTTAAGACTAATTTCGAGTATTAACAATGAAAACGTAGTATTTTTATTGTTAATTTATTGCAGAATCGTAAGCATGGGTTCTCAGTAAGAGAAATCGAAGAAATTGAATTTCGTCGATTACAGCGCCATCTATCATGAATCGAGAAAAATGTTTCAGACAAATTGTATGTGTTTTTAGCCAAAGATTCCGAATATGTAATAAAAAATAGGGGTTCCCATTTAAGATTTCAAACTTGCCCCCCCTCACCGCCCAGGGGGAGGGGTGGGGGCTGATTTTAACGTCATTGTACGTCCCCCTCGAAATGACGAAATTTTGATTCTAAACATTTTTTCGTAGTGTGCTTATTTTTCGAGTTATTTGGCTGCCTAAGTTAAAATGGGTCACCCGGTATATATATATGAATCTTTTTTTATTATCTTCCTAAAATGAAGTTTTTATTCTGCAATAGCAATATATTAACATTAATATTAAATGTTAAATTAAATCTGAAATTTTCATATTTTGTCAACATTTACATAATACGCTTATTACATAATACGCTCTTATCATATATCTTTTTTTACAGGTATATTTACAAATGAAATTAAATAACATATGACATAAAAACCTATAAGCGTTGCCGGATATTAATTGTATATTAAAATTTAGATTTCATACTCTTGTTAGAGATCATGATTAATTTTATTTTTACGTTGGAAAGTAAAATAAAAATATGTATATTACACTGAAAGGCGTAATTACATCTATCATAAAACTATAATAAGAATTTTTGATATTTTTGTCAATAAATATAATTTGTGTATGTGTGTATATTTACAGAAAGTTCCAAATTTTTATCTTAATATTTTTTTATAAAAATTATTAATAATGACATAAATCTATATACTCTCAGGTAACTAAATGTGATAAAATATTATAAAAACGATATTATAAACAATTTAATTTAATATGCATAATATGTAAAATTATGGATTTTGTTATAGTTCCAGCTATATAAAAAAATATTTAACAATGAGACCTAAAATTGAATTAATTTGTTACATTATTAAAGATATTTGTTTGTGCTATTTAAAAAGACGTAATGTATCTAATAATAACATATTTAAAAGCATATTATATATAAATATAGTGAGGAAATTGCCTTTCACGAGCCACAAAATTAACCGAAACAATACAATAAAATTTCAAATAAATTTAGTTTATTCTAGGTCATACGCAATTACAACGTTTCGGCTTACAAAGCCTTCTTCAGTGACACTAATATTTGGCCCTAACAACATCAGACATCAGATAAAAATAATAAACGATGACAAATCAAGTTCGTGGTGATACTTATGTTTAGGTGAAACGCAACGCTGAGCTCGTCCCCGCAGGTTATTGAACTATCTCTCCAACTGTCCTACTGGATAGATTGTCCTCCACAAGATTGGATATGTCCGTGGAGTGCCCATTGGGGTGGCGTGTGTTCTAATAAGACTTTTTCTTAATTGTGATGTAACTTAAAGGGTTGAATTGAGAGTAGGTAACCGTTTTCCGTAAAAATCTCTAATTCTTTATTCAATTTGAGGAGAAGTTAACATACACCAAAAAGGTTAATAAACGGAAATTAATAATTAAACCTCAACAATGAATAAAAAACTCCTTGTCCAATTTTAAAAAACATGTTATGGATATAATAACAACTGTCACGCGTTAAATGAATAAAACTAATTGGTCAATTTTATGTTAAATAAAGCCTTTGTTCGAGAGGAGAGGTTCTTACGGAGTACTTACCATTATTCTTGTTTTAAATTATCGATGTAACAGTTTTTAATCCCGGAACATGATTTATGTGTTCAGGTTGCGTCTAATCTCCGAGAACTTAAAATTTCTAATGACGGTTTGAATTTGTCTGTATGCCACCCCAACGTCACCACAACTGGACTGGGAAGGGGGGGGAATGGGAGTGGGAGAAAAGGTTAACTGGTGGGAGCATCTGTAGAAATTAACCAATCAATGTAAAGGTGTAGCTAAAATCCTAAGAAGATGAGAAATGAAACTTAAAACTTGAAAATTGAATTTCTAAATTTTAAAAAAATTTTTTAAATATATAGCTTCATCAAAGACATAGAGAACATAAATAATATAAAAATGGCGGAAACACATGCCTCGATACGGAACATGGCTGTCCCGCTGCTCAAAAACTTTATAAACGATAAAAAACCGACATTCGGATTAGAAAAACAGGTCACAAACTTTCTAAAATACACACGCGATTTTTCCAAAAAATACCCTAACATTATGTTCACACGTGCAGATAAGGGAAATGTCACGGTTGCATTAGAGAGAGATTTCTACGTAACTGAACTTGAAAAGACACTTGGAGATGAAAACACTTATAAAAAGATTACCAAGAATCCCATTAAGAATTTAGAAAGAACACTAAATAATAAATTAAAATTTTGGTTTGAAAATGGATACATAACGAAGGCTGAATTCTTCCGGTTGAGATCAAGTGATTCCCTCCTACCCAAAGCGTATGGATTACCAAAAATCCACAAAGAACACCTATGCTTCAGGGTAATTGTGTCCTCACTAAATACAGCATTACACAAGATAGGGTCTTATTTGCAAAGAATCATAGCGGAACACACACCGAAACCGTTTAGTTATGTAGATAATAGTGAGGATTTATACAAAAAACTAACAGGGAAAAAATTGGAGAGTTCTGAGATCGTTTTCTCTCTTGATGTCGTTTCTTTGTTCACCAATGTCCCCATAGAATTAGCCTTAAATAGCAGGTAACTAAATGTGATAAAATATTATAAAAACGATATTATAAACAATTTAATTTAATATGCATAATATGTAAAATTATGGATTTTGTTATAGTTCCAGCTATATAAAAAAATATTTAACAATGAGACCTAAAATTGAATTAATTTGTTACATTATTAAAGATATTTGTTTGTGCTATTTAAAAAGACGTAATGTATCTAATAATAACATATTTAAAAGCATATTATAATATATCAAAATTTCATATAATATTAAGGTACAGTTCATCGAAACTTTATTCCAAAATTTTCAAATTGATATCATTTTTGTTAAAAAAAATTTTTTTTTCAGTTTTTTTACATAATTTAATACTCTGTTATACATTTAAACATATACACAAATTTTGAACATGTATTTTGTATAGATTCAAATATAATTTGATTTCAAATGAGTGTTGTGTGTATACATATATACATATATATACATACAGTGTATATGTATATGTCCGATATATATATATATATATATATAAAAATATTTCAAACTAATTTTTTATTTTTGAAGAAACAAAAATATAATTTAAAAATTTTAATTAACTTACAACAAATTATATTTTCTACAAAAAGAACTAAATGAGACACAATAAAAATTTTGACATAGGAATGACAATGAATGATGCCTGTCATTCATTGTCATCATTGATGTGTAATATTTAAAAAAAAAATGGAAAATTTCACCTTGTTATAAAATTTTTTGCTATGTCTTTTACTATGGAATTGTAAACTTTGCTCAACGATTCTACTTTTGCACTACTTCAACATCATAATAACTTTATAAAGTTTTAACGTTCACGATAAGGAAACCACTTCCAAGTATTGAAGATTATAGTTTCATGATGAAGCAGAGTATCACTCTCATCATTGTCATAACATACAAGGAACTGTAAAAGAAAACAATCATAGACAGCGATTAAATTGAAGTTTTTTTTCCCTAATCTAACTCCAGCTGTCTCGTGCTAAGCGTTCCTGTGTGTAGTTTCTCATTTTTTTGAATGATTTGAGTAAGTCCTCCCATCGTGATGGGTCGCACAGTATCATGAAATTCTTCGTCATATTCATCGTCTGTATTGTTTTCGTACTTGAGCCCATCGCTGTAAATCAAACGACATTATAGAAACTAGTACAATATGACTTTAATTCGACTTTGAAACTCGCACAGTAAGGTATACAACGCGATATTCGATTTATAATACTTTCTATGAAGTATTTAAACACTTACTGCGAGTATAAGTAATCTCTAATACATAGACGCGTTCCGACAAAGTTCTTGTAAATCAGATCCAGAAAAGCCTTCTATATGTTTCACTAACGTTGCGATTTCCATCGTTGTCTGCGGTTGGCTCGTTTTTCAAAATCAATTGCAAAACTTTTAACCGTTGCTGCTCATTCTAAAATAGATATATTATTAGTATTATATTCTAGAATTTTAATCATAATATATTCTATAATCAGTATTCATAGTCCATTTTTATTTTAAGAACGTTGTTATGTCTTAAATACTTAAGACATATGAACCAATCATGAAGCATTTTAAGAAGTTTTATTTAAGATGGTGTGTGTGTGTTAGACAATATAATATTTTCAGTGTTATGTATATGTATAATACATTTATTTTTTTACTTTTATTTTAATGTATTGTTTCGAGAAATATAAACAAATTAAGATATTGTATAAAGATAATATTGAAATATATATATATATATATTTCAATATTATATATATATATATGGGACGTTTCACGTCAACCGGATCATCAGTGTACCCAAAATTTGAATTAACCTATCAAGACGGTTGAGGGCTCAAAATGTTCGTCTGGTCAAGCGCTTTCAAAAAAGTTCTGGCCCTTTTGAAAATTCAAAATGGCGGATTCAAGATGGCCGCCCAAAATTTAAAAAGTTACTTGATCGAGAAGAAACTTGATACTCGAGGGTTTTTGAGGTCGCTGATTACGAATCTGAATTCATATTTTAAAAATTCAATATGGCGGATTCAATATGGCCGACCAAAAATGTAAAAAATTACCACATCGAGATGAAACTGGGTACTCGGGGGTCTTTGAGGTCGCTGATTACGAATCTGAACTCAGATTCGTAACCAGCGACCTCAAAAACCCCCGAGTGTCCAGTTTCATCTGGATCAAGTAACTCTTTACATTTTGGGCGGCCATCTTGAATCCGCCATTTTGAATTTTTAAAATATAAGTTCAGATTCGTTATCATCGACCTCAAACACCCATTTACCATGTACTGTTTACCCCCGGGAAGAGGGTTTCGCTCGTGACCACCAGACTGTGTTAAACGGCGGGGCGCCACCATCGACCCCTTAAAATGGCGAATTTTACTGCAATGAACAATTTTAGATTAGCTTAAAGTATCAATATGATGGTTTGTGGAGCCTTGGTATCTTATTTTAACCTGTAAATGCCTACATTCAAGTTGACAGATGTAACATTGCGAACATTACCCCCACCATATCCATTTTACCACATCAAATGATTGTAGATTATTTATAATTATCAATATAGGGGTTTTCAAGGTTTTAAATGTATCTTCGGAATTAGTATTTGTACACATGAAATTTATGTTTTTCTGGTTTAGCAAATTCAGAATTATCCGTCTGCAGTTTTTGCACGCACATTTTTCTAATGTTCTGTATACCGGGTGTCCTAGAGTACCCGTCCCTCTAGTTTAAAAGGTAGGGATGTGTCTGTACCAAAAAAATGGTTCAGACAAAAGTTGTAGGGTCTTGAGAGATCTATTTGTTGGTAATCTAGAATTCAACATTGAGATCAACTTATAGGAATGTACGTAAAATTTTGAAGTTTCGTAATTAACGAGATATCGAACATTCGGTGCCGCCTGTGTTAGCTCTATCCAAGGTGTACCGCGTGGAGGTCACAAGGTCGGACTTACACCTCATCGGGGTGCTTTTTTAAGGTGGTTCCCCTTGCCGTCACCTGTACCTCGTCGGAGAGCATAAAGAGTAAACTTTACACACTCCATTAACTTTAACCACGCATTTCCCCACTTTACGCACTGATTACAGTTGCATAAATTAGTGTTCGACACGCGTGCTAATGCGTAAAGCAATTTACACATTACCACTTGTATCGAAAAGTAAAATTTCTGCACCCTTATCAATTCCGGCTCCTCGTTCGTGGAGTTTTTGCGGGTGATAAATGACTTTCGCCCATATCATAAATTACCCTGTTTGTAGGTCCGTTGGCATTTGAGTAATGCATGACTTTTAATGTTTCATTATTTTCTGGGATAAATCCATGCGCCGTTTGTATATTTGTGACCCGTGGACAGTTTTTAAATCTTTCCCTTAGGAATTTACGAGTTTGTTCGTGGTCTTTTTGGGTGTACAAGAAAAATTTTATATTGAATGATCGCCCATTAGCCCATGAATAAAGACCTTTAACATCCAGAATGGCTTTGTTTTGTGAAGCTTGTAAGCTCGCTCTTGTAGCTTCTCTCTTTACTATCGCTCCAACCCCATCGCAGCTACCTTTTCCGTGTGCTGTTGCAAAACAGTGCCATTCAGCATCAACGAGAAAATCTTTCTTATGGCGCATTAAACTACTCATTTGATACCGATTTTTAAAATGCTGTTTAGCACCGTCAGTAACATATATAACTTTTTTGACTCTTGGACAGACCTTGCGAATTTCAGGTATAAGCTTTTGCTGCATTATGTATACTGCAGTGGCATCATGAGTAGTGCAGTCGGACATACATACAGTACTGAAATGTTGTACGTTACCTTCAGATTTGTAATAAACAACAGCAGGAAAAATCGTACTCTGATCATTATTGAAATGGAACGCTTGCGCAGCATCTTGGACTGTAAAAGAATAGTTCTCAGAAAAGTCTAATTGAACAAGAACCTCTTCATCTGAAAGGTTATTTTTCTTCTCAAAAATAAACTTTGATTGTTCCTTTGCGATAAAGTCATGAGGTATCAACTTTTTCAGACTGGAACATAACATTTCAATAAATTCTTGCGAGTTTAGGCACTGTTTTATCAAAGTGCATCTATCGGTTGATTTCCACGTGCTGAAGATGACTTGATCAATATTGTGCTCATCCATGACGCTCTCAACATAATTAGAAAACTTTTCAATGTCCGGACAAAATTCGCATTCATTTAAGTAACAACTTGGTTTAGGATCCTTACATACAACGAAATTCAAGCAATCTTTATAATCCTTGAGAATATTGTTTGAGATTTTTCCTATATTTATTGCGTCAATCATAGCCTTGAAATTTTGGTGTATCGTACATACGCATACGTTGTGTGTACCAGAGGATCCTGCTAAGACACACCATTTTGGTTTCAGTTCCACAAACTTGGTAAGCCCAATCGGATTTTCAGGAAATTTTTCTTTAAATTGATTATGAAGGTTCTTCATATCAGTAAGTAATAATCTTTTCTGCACTTTTCTTTTTTCATCACCTACATAAATACTGACGGTATCCTTTTTATTCGGCATAATTCTGCTATTAAGATCATTATCGTAAAAATCTTGAACTTTCTGCATAGTTTCTGCAGGTAATGTTTTTCCACTTGTTGCAATAGGAGAAGCCAAAACTCCATCGGATTCTCTTAACTTTTTGGCTTTACGAGCCATTCTATAAGACACACCAAATTCGTTCATAATTTTACGAATACTCCAGTGTTCGGGCATAATAGTAAGAATACTAACACGGAATGGATCGTTCTCCGGCAGAGATAAAAGTTTGTTTTTGAGACCAGCTACAATAAGTGTAAGGTCATTTTGCGTACGTGCATCAATGTTTGCAAAAGAAGGTAAGTCGGTGTCTGATTCGATATCAACATTCGTACTGCTGTTTGGTGATGACAAATCATGTACTTCATAAAAAGATTTTCTACATAAATCACAAATCACTGCAGTGTTCGGATAATCAGGATAGACATTTTGAATTGCTTTTGAGATTTTCCTAAGATGTTTGCTGTGTCCTTTATTAATGTCAAATGGATTTACGCATCTATCGATACGGTATTTTTTCGCAGGAGAAGACATGGTAGTAGAGAGAGCGCCACCAAAATAAAAGAAATGTTACAATGGAAAAAAAAAATTTGAAATTATAAATAAAACGATAAAGAACAAAATTACTGCTGGTACAGTTGAACAAGGAGTCGCAAGAAGAACTAGGTATAGACCCACCGCGCATGTGCTAGCGGCGGGCAGCGAAGCAGCTCTAGTTAGTGAGACGAGGCAATATAAGCCGATGTCCGAGACAGTTCGACTGCCGGAGTCGCACAATGAAAAACCAGTCATTCGAGACAGTTATCATCACAACACGACGGTAATGTTAGTGTTCCTTCACTAAAGGTGGCAACAACATTTCCTCACGTGTAGACTGTTGCAACTCCATGTGTCCTTGGATAATAAATGGTGACTGCTCGGACCGAAGTGCCGGTATTATTCAAGGTTGTAAAAAGAGAAAATTTTAAAAATTTGAAATTCTCAAAATTCTTGAAAATATTAAAAACGGGAAGAGATACGAAAAAACTAATGAAATTGTGACGGTCATCAAGAACGCGGGGACCTCATATCAACAAACAAGACTGTGAAAATTGGTTTAACCCTCTTCGGCGCACATTTTTCTAATGAACCTTTTTTCAATAAACTGGCTACTCGGGGGTTTTTGAGGTCGCTGGTTACGAATCTGAACTCAGATTTCGAAAATTCAAAATGGCGGATTCAAGATGGCCGCCCAAAATGTAAAGAGTTACTTGATCCAGATGAAACTGGACACTCGGGGGTTTTTGAGGTCGCTGGTTACGAATCTGAACTTATATTTTAAAAATTCAAAATGGCGGATTCAAGATGGCCGCCCAAAATGTAAAGAGTTACTTGATCCAGATGAAACTGGACACTCGGGGGTTTTTGAGGTCGCTGGTTACGAATCTGAACTTATATTTTAAAAATTCAAAATGGCGGATTCAAGATGGCCGCCCAAAATGTAAAGAGTTACTTGATCCAGATGAAACTGGACACTCGGGGGTTTTTGAGGTCGCTGGTTACGAATCTGAGTTCAGATTCGTAATCAGCGACCTCAAAGACCCCCGAGTACCCAGTTTCATCTCGATGTGGTAATTTTTTACATTTTTGGTCGGCCATATTGAATCCGCCATATTGAATTTTTAAAATATGAATTCAGATTCGTAATCAGCGACCTCAAAAACCCTCGAGTATCAAGTTTCTTCTCGATCAAGTAACTTTTTAAATTTTGGGCGGCCATCTTGAATCCGCCATTTTGAATTTTCAAAAGGGCCAGAACTTTTTTGAAAGCGCTTGACCAGACGAACATTTTGAGCCCTCAACCGTCTTGATAGGTTTTTTCCAAATTTTGGGTACACTTATGATTTTGAGTTATTAATGAAAATAGTTAGCGAATTGTGAGCCGCGTACGAGAGGCAGGCAGGGACGGCGCAAGCCGCGATTCACCGTTACACGCGGGCGCTTACGCGAGGCGCCCGCTGCGATCAGCTGACGTAGCAGGCCCAAATACACATACACACACATCTCTCTCTCTCTCTCTCTCTCTCTCTCTGTCTCTCTCTTTGTCCCTCTTTCTCTCACACACACACGCACACGCATACACACACACACACATTCACTTACCTTATCAAATTCGATGTCTTCGTATACCGCTTGACGGATAAATAATTCCATTCGAAATTAACAATAACACACACGTCTTATTTTACACGTATTTTACACGTAATGCAAATCCACGATAATACACACGATTGAGGATACGATATTTTTTTTCTTTCACGTATGTCAACACTTTTTTCGTATCGAATTTATTCACGCTTTTAAGTGATTTATAAATCGAGTCATTACTATTAATCACTACCGAGTAATCTCACTTCGCGGCTTATTTTTATAATTAAGAAACAATACACACATTGCACACAATCACAGTATAATCCACACAGCATGCATGTCCAAAAGATGTACAGAGGACATTCCAATAAGAATATCTTTCAGAGATACGATCTCTTTGGGATGTCCTACAAACGTTTCCTGGATATGCAAGCTGTGTAGGAATTAATCCGCGAAACTTTTTGTCTTGTACGAAGTCTGTCACGTATCAGTACTTTCACACACTCACACTCGATTCGAATAAATCTGTTCGTTGCTGTTAATCACTACCGATTAATTTTATTCAGCGACCGACAACGATCCGAAGAAAGAAACACGTTTACACGACACACGTAACGCCCGGTACGCGATGCGACTGTAGCAGGTTATGTTTTTTGAAACAGCTGAGACGATGCTATACTCGGAATGCGCTCACGCGACCAAGTGGCACAGTTTGTAACTAACAATTACATATTTTTTCTTAAAAATAACTATGTGTTTTCTTGACACCAATTGATTCCTCTCATTATTCTGTGCATAAAAGTATTGAGGTAAGTTCATCGAAAGGTGAATATTTTACGAGATATTTTATAGTTTATGTAAAATTAAGAAATTATTTCAAGCTTTATAACTCGGAAAATACTTCATGAAAAAATACTTTATTATAGTGTTTTGGAAAGCTCTTGAGATAAGCTACAAGAATATGCAATAAAAAGTAGGCAGTTCCATTTAAAAAATTCAATTTGACCTTCATATGATCTTCGTCCTCCACCCAAAGTCAAAGTTTTAGCCATCATTAGGTACATTTTATTAAGCCCTACAACTTTGCTACTTACATATTTTTCGCTATAGTTGATCTTTTTCGAGATATTTGACCGTTTCCGGACTTTTGCCCAACCCTGTATATATGTATATTAGAGAATATTGATAACATACCACATATGATATACATAATAACAAGAAACAATGCGGTAAGTAATGTTGATTGTTTACTGCATTTTATCTTGTCTCTCAGCATTTTTACCCTTTATGCATTATATTTCATTTTGATTTTAAAATATTTAATAATAGTATTTTATATTATTAAAATTGTGCTATATGATAAGAATGATTTTTATTTTTTGTAGTTTGGAATTGCTGAAAGGAAATAATACAGAAAAGATTCGAGATGTATATTCGAGATGGTGTATCATCCTATAAATACTATATAGGATATGAAAATGGTTGTGTAGCAAGAAACAATGCGATAAGTAATGATGATTGCTTACTGCATTCTATCTTGTCTCTCAGCATCTTCATCCCTTGTGCATTACATTTCATTTTAAAATATTTAATAATAGTATTTTATAATTCAAAAAGTATAATTAAAATTGTGAGGTAAGCAAAGAAGTATTCAATTTTATAATTTATTATTTTATTATTTTAATATCTTCTTTTATTTACAGGACATAAAAATGGTTTATTTTATACAGGGTGTCAGATAATTCGAAGATCACCCGTAAACTGCAGGTAGAGTAGGTTAAACTGAGCAGAAAAATCCTGTATCATTTTTTGATATTCTTAATATTTACCGAGATATTAACAAAAAAAGATTGGCGAATCCGCGCGAGGAAAGCGCGCGCGGCGAGAAGGACGTCCTACCGCTACGTGCTCACTAAGCGCGCAGTGAGACGGTAGGAGGAGCCTACGAGCGTAATACTAGAACACTGCGGCGACCGCGCCGAATTATTGGGTGTAATCCCACCGCTCTATCTCCCACCGCCTCACTGCGCGCTTAGTGAGCACGTAGCGGTGGGACGTCCTTTTCGCCGCGCGCGCTTTCCTCGCGCGGATTCGCCAATCTTTTTTTGTTAATATCTCGGTAAATATTAAGAATATCAAAAAATGATACAGGATTTTTCTGCTCAGTTTAACCTACTCTACCTGCAGTTTACGGGTGATCTTCGAATTATCTGACACCCTGTATACAAGATATGAAAATAGTTGTGTAGCAAGAAATAATGCAGTAAGTAATGTTGATTGCTTACTGCATGCTATCTTGTCTTTCAGCATTTTCATCCTGTATGTATTACATTTCATTTTGTTTAATAATAGTACTTTATGTTATAGTTATGTGCACTATTTGGTTTGGAATCGCTGAAAGAAGATAACACAGAAAAGATTCGAGATGTTGTATCATCCTAAAAAACCAAACTTGCATTTGCAATGGAACATCTTTGAGAAAGATGATACACCATCTCGAATATTTTCTGTGTTATCTTCTTTCAGCGATTCCAAACCAAATAGTGCACATAATTATAACATAAAGTACAATTATTAAAGGAAATGAAATGTAATACATACATGAAAATGCTGAGAGACAAGATAAAATGCAGTAAGCAATCAACATTACTTACCGCATTGTTTTTTGCTACGCAACTATTTTCATATCTTGTATATGAAAGAAACCATTTTTATGTCCTGTAAATCAGTGCTCGGAATTAGTTGCTATTTTCGAGCCGATTCCCGAGGCAACGCCTCCTATTCCCCCACTACCGCTCGACGCTCGAGCAGACGCTGCGGCCGAGCCGCCGACAGCGTGTCTCTCAGGAGCGTCTCTAAAGAAAAAGAAAGCTAGGACCTTTTATATTATTAGTAATATTTTCCTAAAGAAATAATTTCTGCTTTCGTAATAAATAATTAATCGAAATGTTATGAATATATTATGTAATGCTATTTCACATCTTATCGCGAAAAATTCTACATCATTTTGTAAAAGAATATTTATAAAGGAATGCCTCATCGTATGAGATGAGAACGAGTACTTCAATAATTTTTATGGATATCATCCTTCGTAGAATTATGCAAACGACCGAGAAGACCAGAATAAAATTTTTACATCTTATGTCATAAGATGAAGATAAAATAGAAAAAAATCGAAACATTCAATAAGTAAAAATTTTATTCTGGTCTTCTCGGTCGTTTGCATAATTCTACGAAGGATGATATCCATAAAAATTATTGAAGTACTCGTTCTCATCTCATACGATGAGGCATTCCTTTATAAATATTCTTTTACAAAATGATGTAGAATTTTTCGCGATAAGATGTGAAATAGCATTACATAATATATTCATAACATTTCGATTAATTATTTATTACGAAAGCAGAAATTATTTCTTTAGGAAAATATTACTAATAATATAAAAGGTCCTAGCTTTCTTTTTCTTTAGAGACGCTCCTGAGAGACACGCTGTCGGCGGCTCGGCCGCAGCGTCTGCTCGAGCGTCGAGCGGTAGTGGGGGAATAGGAGGCGTTGCCTCGGGAATCGGCTCGAAAATAGCAACTAATTCCGAGCACTGCTGTAAATAAAAGAAGATATTAAAATAATAAAATAATAAACTATAAAATTGAATACTTCTTTGCTTACCTCACAATTTTAATTATACTTTTTAAATTATAAAATACTATTATTAAATATTTTAAAATGAATCGTAATGCATACGGGATGAAGATACTGACAAGTAACCCTACCCAAGTGTAAATCACCGATTTTTCTGCAACTTGGCATGGTATTAAAACATCGAAAAATATTTGACACGTATTTTTTTATATCGGCCCGTTTTGCATTTTAAGGGTAGAAAACACCCTTTTTCAATAAAAGGGGATGAAATAAATATCTCAAAAAGTACTTATTATATTTTCATGAAACCTGTTACTCGGGGGTTTTCGAGGTCGCTGATTACGAAAATGATGTCAGATTTTCAAAATTCAAAATGGCGGATCCAATATGGCGGACGAAAGATTAAAAATCAATCGAATTTACTTGGAATTCATTATTCAAGGGTTATCGGGGTCGCTGATTACGAAAATGATATCAGAGTTTCAAAATTCAAAATAGCAAATCCAGTATGGCAGACGGAAAAACTAAAAAATAATCCAATTTGTTTGAAACGTATTAAGGAGGGTTGATACCCTAAAATCTGTTCATCGACAAATATTTTTTTTATAATGCATTTGCGCACTTAAATATCATTTCTAACGAGATTGCTGAAAGGATAGAGGCCCCTTTTTGAAAAAAAAACTGTTAAACCAGCATTACTGTTTTTTTTTCATTATATGTTTAATAAATAAAAGTTACAAACTAAATTTGGGGAATTTAATTCAGAGAATTTGTAGAGAATCAAATTCTTAAGAAATTCAGCAAACTTTCATTGAAATTCGTTAATTATTAAAAATGTTAACATTTTTTTAAAGAAGAAAATTTCAGTAGTAAATAAAAAGTATTAATAGAATGAATTTTGGCGATTTAATATTTTTTTTCAGGAAAAAGAGACCTTTTTCCCTTCATCCCCTTCATCGTTAAAAGTGATTTATTGCTATGTGTTTCAAGTCACGAATGAAATTATTTGAAGGATGCAATTTGATTGATTTTTAATTTTTTTATCCGCCATATTTGATTTTGATTTTGAAAATCTGACATCATTTTCGTAATCAGCGACCTCGAAAACCCCCGAGTAACAGGTTTCATGAAAATATAATAAGTACTTTTTGAGATATTTATTTCATCCCCTTTTATTGAAAAAGGGTGTTTTCTACCCTTAAAATGCAAAACGGGCCGATATAAAAAAATACGTGTCAAATATTTTTCGATGTTTTAATACCATGCCAAGTTGCAGAAAAATCGGTGATTTACACTTGGGTAGGGTTACTTGTGAGAGACAAGATAGAATGCAGTAAGCAATCAACATTACTTATCGCATTGTTTCTTACTATGCAACCATTTTCATATCTTATATATATAGTATTTATAGGATGATACATCATCTCGAATATACATCTCAAATCTTTTCTGTATTATTTCCTTTCAATTACAAACTACAAAAAATAAAAATCATTCTTATCATAGCACAATTTTAATAATATAAAATACTATTATTAAATATTTTAAAATCAAAATGAAATATAATGCATACAGGGTGAAAATGCTGAGAGACAAGATAGAATGCAGGAAACAATCAACATTACTTTTTGCATTATTTCTTGTTATTATGTATATATCATATGTGGTAGTACGTTATCAATATTCTCTAATATATATATAGTGGCAGCTTTCTCAAAGTTATCCTGATCTTTTTCAAAGATGGCCCATTGCAAATACAAGTTTGGTTTTTTAGGATGATACACCATCTCGAATCTTTTCTATGTTATCTTCTTTCAGCGATTCCAAACCAAATAGTGCACATAACTATAACATAAGTACTATTATTAAACGAAATAAAATGTAATACATACAGTATGAAAATGCTGAGAGATAAGATAGGATACAGTAAGCAATCAACATTAGTTACTGCATTATTTCTTGTTACGCAACTATTTTCATATCGTGCATATAAAAGAAACCATTTTTATATCCTGTACATAAAAGAAGATATTAAAATAATAAAATAATAAACTATAAAATTGAATACTTCTTTGCTTACCTCATTTCTTAAGTCACTATTTTTCACTATCGTCGCCGCTAATAACTTAACTTGATAAAACGGAAAAGCTCAAGAAGAGTAATGTCATTTACAAAAAAGAGTGATATCTCTAAAAAAATTACCTTTTTAAAAAAAGGTAAAAAAAAGGTGCTAAGTCCGCGTCAAAAGTATCTTTGCAAAATAGTATAGTATTATTAACTCTAAAAAACTATTTAAAAACCTATTTTCAAAAGAGTGTGATTTTAATCTACACACATAAGTTATTTTAATCTAAACAAAATGGTTTATTTTAAACCATAAAAAAACTATAATTTATTTAATTATACATTCTACAAAAATAATGATATCAACAAATTGTGCTAAGTAAAAATAAAAATTTAAAAAAATATTTTAATAAAAAATGATACAAAATAATGTAAAAAATAATTTTAATTTTTTAAATTATATTCTACTAAAATACTGATATCGAGAAATTATGCTATTTAAAAATAAAAATTTAATATTTTAACAAAAGATTATACATAATTGTTTTAAAAAAAATTAATTAAAAAAAAATTATGGTATTGCCCCAACTTAATAAAACTTTTTGAAATAAAATATATAAAAAATAATATAATATAATATAGTATAGTTTGAAAGTTTAATTTAAAAAAGAAAAACAAATAATGTAAAAATATAAAATTAAAAATTATTTACAAAAAAAAAAAATTAAAAATTAATGGAAAAATATAAAAATGTATATAAAAATTAAAAATTAATATAAAAATAAAAAATTTAATTAAAAGACTTAGCTCTGCTTTTTTAAAATAGCATATTTTGTAGCAGAGCTAAGTCTTTTAATTAAATTTTTTATTTTTATATTAATTTTTAATTTTTATATACATTTTTATATTTTTCCATTAATTTTTAATTTTTTATTTTTTGTAAATAATTTTTAATTTTATATTTTTACATTATTTGTTTTTCTTTTTTAAATTAAACTTTCAAACTATACTATATTATATATATTTTTTTTATATTTTATTTCAAAAAGTTTTATTAAGTTGGGGCAATACCATAATTTTTTTTTAATTAATTAAAACAATTATGTATAATCTTTTGTTAAAATATTAAATTTTTATTTTTAAATAGCATAATTTCTCGATATCAGTATTTTAGTAGAATATAATTTAAAAAATTAAAATCAAGAGACACGGTAGTGTCTTGTGCTAAGTCCGCGCAAGCACAAGACACTACCGTGTCTTATTACGCGAGTCGGTCAGTTGAGAGCACTCAATATTTCTGGTTTTCATATATCCGCTCAACGGATCGACTTCTAAGTAGTCTCAATCGATAGAGCGGGGTCGAATTATATAATAAAAGTGTTTTTATTTTTGGGTTACATGCTCTATAAATCGAGCTATTACGACGCAAAGTCCAAATGTGAAAAATATCATTTAAGAAACGTCGTCGTCTTCGTCGTCGTCGACCGCTCAGATTTTACTGTTGTGGCATTCGACATCAGATCGCGCTAGTGACGCTCTGGAAATGTTCGCAAGAGGGGCTGCGGTGAGGGGCGAAGAAATGTGTTATACAGGACGTCGTTTTTAGGACACGTTTACTATAACGTAGTATGATCGATAATCGACAGTAAGTGACGTCGATAATCGATCGACAGTAAGTGACGTTCATAAAAGTAAGCTAGGTTATTAGCGGCGACGAGACATTATTATTGTATTTGCACATGCAATAACACAAATTTTCTTTCGCTCTCGTTATCACGCATTCACTCTCTCTCTTTCACTCATTACTTATTCTCTAATCTTTCATTTATCAGACCGATTAGTTAAAAAATTTCGAGTAAAATATATATAATATACACATGTATTTTTTCTACTTATACTTTATTCTATTTCTTATACTTATACTTTTTTCTATTTTATACACTATAAAAGTACAAATATAAATGTTCACAATAAAAATATATGTGTTCTCAATAAAAATATGTTTAAAAAAATAAAGAAATAAAGTTATTCAAGCGTATTTTCGTTAGACCTTGTAAATCACGTCCAGCTAAAGTACAGTTTTACTTCTTAAAAGGATCTCGTTACACCGTGCACAAATATATGATAATGATTATAATAAAATATAATAAATAGTATAAATACGTATGAATAAATATTGTGTATTCAATAAAAAAAAGTATAAGTATAAAAAATAAAATAAAGTATAAGTATAAAAAATAGAATAAAGTATAAGTAGAAAAATTATACGTGTATATTATAAATACACATATACATATGTGTATATTATATATACACAAAAAATCGAACTGATGTACAAAAAAGAGTGATATCTCTAAAAAAATTACCTTTTTAAAAAAAGGTAAAAAAAAGGTGCTAAGTCCGCGTCAAAAAGTATCTTTGCAAAATAGTATAGTATTATTAACTCTAAAAAACTATTAAAAAACCTATTTCCAAAAGAGTGTGATATTAATCTACACACATAAGTTATTTTAATCCAAACAAAATGGTTTATTTTAAACCATAAAAAAACTATAAGTTATTTAATTATACGTTCTACAAAAATAATGATATCAACAAAATTGTGCTAAGTAAAAATAAAAATTTAAAAAAATATTTTAAAAAAGTTACAAAATAATAAAAAAATAGTTTTAATTTTTTTAAGTATATCCTACTAAAATACTGATATCGAGAAATAAAAATTAAGAAAAAAACAAAAAACAAATAATGTAAAAATATAAAATTAAAAATTATTTACAAAAAAATAAAAATTAATGCATGAAAAAATATAAAAATGTATATAAAATTGAAAATTAATATAAAAATAAAAAATTTAATTAAAAGACTTAGCTCTGCTACAAAATATGTTATTTTAAAAATTAGCAGCGCTAAGTCTTTTAATTAAATTTTTTGTTTTTATAATAATTTCAATTTCTCTCTTTTTACATATTCCCAATTATTAATTTTAATATTTATTAAATAACACAGGTTTACAAAATAAAAAAAGTTTATGCATGCCTAACCACACCTTCGTATCCTTATGTTTTCGAGGTCGCTGAATCCGAATCCGAGGTCCGTTGGCCTTCATCACGTCGGGTTCAAGGCCATTTCAAGGTCAAATTTAGCAGAAACGGCGAAAAAATTTGAAAAAAATTGAAAATAAATTTTTAGGGATGCTAAGTCCGAATCCGAGATCTGCTGGTGTGTATCGTTTCAGGCTGAAGGTGATTCCAAGGTCAAACTAATATAATGCCGTCCAATTAATTAGAGGAAATTATTACTTAGGTTTTTGTGGCCACTGAATACGAATTTGAGGACCAAATTTAATTCTTACATGTATATAAGTAATTTTTACGCATAAAATTTATTGTAGTGACTGTCGGTTACGATCACAAAGAACTTAAAGTAGATAAAATTACTAAAAATGGATATAATTTCGAAATTTTTTATATCAAAGTGTTAATGAATTTTATCCAAGTATTTACATATTTAGTTTTTGTAAACTTATGTTTTATGCTTATTAATATTATACATGCGGTTATTTTAACACTTGATTGTAACATCATTTAGCCATTTTTTCGACATAAAAAAATGTTTCCGATTCTGACCACGTGGAGGTAGATGTTTGTGCAGAATCTTTTTTTGTCTTTTTATTCGTTTTTTTGTATTTTTTTCTTTTTTTGTATTTTTTCTTTTTTTTTTTTTTTTTTTTGAATTTTTTTTTGCTTTTTGTCTTTCTTGGTTTTTTGTTTTAAGTAATTACTTAATTATAATTATAATTATAATTATAATTAATTAAAAAAAGAAAAAAAAAATTCAAAAAACAAAAAAGAAAAAAAAGAAAAAATACAAAAAAGAAAAAATACAAAAAAACGAATAAAAAGACAAAAAAAAGATTCTGCACAAACATCTACCTCCACGTGGTCAGAATCGGAAACATTTTTTTATGTCGAAAAAATGGCTAAATGATGTTACAATCAAGTGTTAAAATAACCGCATGTATAATATTAATAAGCATAAAACATAAGTTTACAAAAACTAAATATGTAAATACTTGGATAAAATTCATTAACACTTTGATATAAAAAATTTCGAAATTATATCCATTTTTAGTAATTTTATCTACTTTAAGTTCTTTGTGATCGTAACCGACAGTCACTACAATAAATTTTATGCGTAAAAATTACTTATATACATGTAAGAATTAAATTTGGTCCTCAAATTCGTATTCAGTGGCCACAAAAACCTAAGTAATAATTTCCTCTAATTAATTGGACGGCATTATATTAGTTTGACCTTGGAATCACCTTCAGCCTGAAACGATACACACCAGCAGATCTCGGATTCGGACTTAGCATCCCTAAAAATTTATTTTCAATTTTTTTCAAATTTTTTCGCCGTTTCTGCTAAATTTGACCTTGAAATGGCCTTGAACCCGACGTGATGAAGGCCAACGGACCTCGGATTCGGATTCAGCGACCTCGAAAACATAAGAATACGAAGGTGTGGTTAGGCATGCATAAACTTTTTTTATTTTGTAAACCTGTGTAATTTTTAATTTTATATTTTTACATTATTTGTTTTTTGTTTTTTTCTTAATTTTTATTTCTCGATATCAGTATTTTAGTAGGATATACTTAAAAAAATTAAAACTATTTTTTTATTATTTTGTAACTTTTTTAAAATATTTTTTTAAATTTTTATTTTTACTTAGCACAATTTTGTTGATATAATTATTTTTGTAGAACGTATAATTAAATAACTTATAGTTTTTTTATGGTTTAAAATTAAATAACTTATAGTTTTTTTATGGTTTAAAACAAACCATTTTGTTTGGATTAAAATAACTTATGTGTGTAGATTAATATCACACTCTTTTGGAAATAGGTTTTTAAATAGTTTTTTAGAGTTAATAATACTATACTATTTTGCAAAGATACTTTTTGACGCGGACTTAGCACCTTTTTTTTACCTTTTTTTAAAAAGGTAATTTTTTTAGAGATTATTTTTTACATTATTTTGTATCATTTTTTATTAAAATATTTTTTTAAATTTTTATTTTTACTTAACACAATTTGTTGATATCATTATTTTTGTAGAATGTATGATTAAATAAATTATAGTTTTTTTATGGTTTAAAATAAACCATTTTGTTTAGATTAAAATAACTTATGTGTGTAGATTAAAATCACACTCTTTTGAAAATAGGTTTTTAAATAGTTTTTTAGAGTTAATAATACTATACTATTTTGCAAAGTAATATGTCACATAATACACATTCGTATATTGTAACAGTCTAGTCAGTCAATTCTGCAATGTACCGCCACTTACATCCCTAGAATTCTAGGGATTTTCTTATGTTGGTAGACATGTATTTTTGCGGGACGCGATTAGAAAGAAACAGCAGATTTTAGAGAGAGAACGCGTCGTTTTGCGCACACCATTATCCTTCCACCATGGCTGGCACCCACGGACAGCCATCCCCACTCTATCCCCACCACCTACTTCGGCGTGCTGTTCCGTCTGCAAGTTTGCATCACTGTCTCTAACGCATACTTCCCGAATTTCTTAGCATCTACTGTTTCCCCACATGAAATAGTTTACAAAATGACTGCAAATTTCTGGATCAATTCTTTATTTAGACCAGTGATTTTCGCTGTTATGTCTACTTCGGAAAAGAATCATCTTGCCGTATTTCAATCATTGGATAAACCTGAACCTTGTTTAACTATATCAATTGCTAATCCCAATTCTCTCTTGAAGTCTTCTTGAATCTTTTTCTTCGTGACTTGTCGTTGTTTCTTGAGGACAGGATCGCGTACTGACCATTTCTTGAAGGACATGTTATATGAAACATGTAGTAAAAATTCCATGCAACGAATTTTTGCATGCACACAGACTGGAAATACCAAAATTATATATCAAGAGACACGGTAGTGTCTTGTGCTAAGTCCGCGTAAGCAACAAGACGCTCCCGTGTCTCTTTACGCGAATCGGACAGTTGAGAGCACTCAATATTTCTAGTTTTCATATATCCGCTTAACGGATTGAGTTCTAAGTAATCTCAATCGATAGAGCGGGGTCGAATTATATAATAAAAGTGTTTTTATTTTTGGGCTACATGCTCTATAAATCGAGTTATTACGCAAAGTCAAAATGTGAAAAATATCAATTAAGAAACGTCGTCGTCATCGTCGTCGTCGACCGCTCAGATTTTACTGTTGTGGCATTCGACATCAAATCGCGCTAGTGACGCTCTGGAAATGTTGGCAAGAGGGACTGCGGTGAGGGGCGAATAAATGTGCTAAAGTGTCGGCAAGGGGGGCCGCGGTCAGGGACGAAGAAATGTGCTAAAGTGTTGGCAAGGGGAGCAGCGGTGAGGGGTGAAGAAATGTATTATACAGGACGTCGTTTTTAGGACACGTTTACTATAACGTAGTATGATCGATAATCGACAGTAAGTAACGTCGGTAATCGATCGACAGTAAGTGACGTTGATAAACGTAAGCTAGGTTATTAGCGGCGACGAGATATTATTATTGTATTTGCACATGCAATAACACAAATTTTCTTTTGCTCTCGTTATCACGCATTCACTCTCTCTCTTTCACTCATTACTTATTCTCTAATCTTTCATTTATCAGACCGATTAGTTAAAAAATTTCGAGTAAAGTATACTAAAAAAATTACCTTTTTAAAAAAAGGTAAAAAAAGGTGCTAAGTCCGCGTCAAAAAGTATCTTTGCAAAATAGTATAGTATTATTAACTATAAAAAACTAATAAAAAACCTATTTCCAAAAGAGTGTGATATTAATCTACACACAGAAGTTATTTTAATCCAAACAAAATGGTTTATTTTAAACCATAAAAAAACTATAAGTTAATTATACGTTTAATTATACCTTCTACAAAAATAATGATATCAACAAAATTGTGCTAAGTAAAAATAAAAATTTAAAAAAATATTTTAAAAAAAGTTACAAAATAATAAAAAATAGTTTTAATTTTTTTTAGTATATTTTACTAAAATACTGATATCGAGAAATAAAAAAAAAAACAAAAAAATAATGTAAAAATATAAAATTAAAAATTATTTACAAAAAAATAAAAATTAAAAATTAATGAAAAAATATAAAAATGTATATAAAAATTGAAAATTAATATTAAAATAAAAAATTTAATTAAAAGACTTTTGCGCTGCTAATTTTTAAAATAACATATTTTGTAGCAGAGCTAAGTCTTTTACTTAAAGTTTTTATTTTAATATTTTTAAAAATATATTAATATTTTTAAATTTTTATTTTAATAATTTTCAATTTTATATACATTTTTATTTTTATTAATTTTCATTTTTTTTTTTAAATAATTTTTAATTTTATATTTTTACATTATTTGTCTTTGTTTTTTTTTTTATTTCTTGATATCAGTATTTTAGTAAGATATACTAAAAAAATTAAAACTATTTTTTTATTATTTTGTAACTTTTTTTTAAATATTTTTTTAAATTTTTATTTTTACTTAGCACAATTTTGTTGATATCATTATTTTTGTAGAAGGTATAATTAAACGTATAATTAACTTATAGTTTTTTTATGGTTTAAAATAAACCATTTTGTTTGGATTAAAATAACTTCTGTGTGTAGATTAATATCACACTCTTTTGGAAATAGGTTTTTTATTAGTTTTTTATAGTTAATAATACTATACTATTTTGCAAAGATACTTTTTGACGCGGACTTAGCACCTTTTTTTTACCTTTTTTTAAAAAGGTAATTTTTTTAGAGATATCACTTTTTTTGTACATCAGTTCGATTTTTTGTGTATATATAATATACACATGTGTATATGTGTATTTATAATATACACATATAATTTTTCTACTTATACTTTATTCTATTTTTTATACTTATACTTTTTTCTATTGAATACACTATTTATTCATATTTATTTATACTATTTATTATATTTTATTATAATCATTATCATATATTTGTGCACGGTGTAACGAGATCCTTTTAAGAAGTAAAACTGTACTTTAGCTGGACGTGATTTACAAGGTCTAACGAAAATAAGCTTGAATAACTTTATTTATTTATTTTTTTTAACATATTTTTATTGAGAACACGTATATTTGTACTTTTATAGTGTATAAAATAGAAAAAAGTATAAGTACCCAGATAACAATATGCCCGCACAGTGATAGCATGGTGCGCGCACGCGTGCAGATTATCCGCATGCGGTGATATGTATCATTGGATCCGACAGATGCGTCTTCAATTGATGGCGATATCACTCGCACGCGTGAGATCGCACGTATGCGAGCGAAATGCGCTCCTCATGCGTGCGAGCGATATGAGCCTCACATGAGGTATGTAAATGCGCATTTGTTTTATAAATATATAATTTAACAAGTCTAGTGGAAAAAATGTTAAAAATGTGAAAATGTTACAATATTTGTTTAATATTTTAAAGGATTGTTTTGTGTTTTTGTGTACATATTTATTTGTATTCAGTGACTGATTTATACATCTTTTATACGATCACCAAAAATGCCAGCCCAAACATTTAATTTTTTTGGGTGTTGAGTATGGGTTTCATAAAATATGCTTGGATTAGAATCTGCCCAATAGCGACAATTATGGCGATTTACTGTACCATTTTGAAAAAAAGAACATTCGTCAGAAAAACAAATATTAAAGAGGAAATTTGGATTATTCGTTATTCGTTCACTCATGACCTCACAAAATTGCAACCGACGGTCAAAGTCGTCTTCATTAAGTTCCTGTAACAACTTAATTTTATATGGGTGAAACTTATGATGTTTTAAAATTCGTTGAATACTGGTTCGACTAACACCAGATACAGCAGATAATTGCCTTGTACTCAACGTAGGATCAGCAGCAACATGGCCTAAAATCGCTATTTCCACCGCTTCATATCGTACACGATTTTCAGCATTCCGTTTTTTATTAACCACAGATCCTGTCTGTTTAAATTTTGCCACTAACTGCAAAACGTATTTACGATTGACATGTTTATTTGCATGCCTTTGATTGAACAGCTCAGCTGTTTTGTTAGCACATTTATTATTTTCAAAATAAAGTGCAATTATTTCGATCCTTTCTGCAATCGAATAAACCATAATGTCAAAACAACGAATTATGAAATTTACTTGTCGCAAACACTAGATAAGTACTGATCTTGCTTATCGAAGCACACTGAAGAAAGATTAGGCTTCGTATAAGTTTAAATTTCGTTCAGTGTAACAAAAAGTAGCAAAGAAAAAACCAAAACATTGGAGCACATTGACGTAGAAATTTTCTTCAGTGTAGGCAAAGTAGTAAAGAGAGAGAAAGAGAAAGAATCAAAACATTGGAGTATACACATTGACGTGGAATAAATTCAAAACTTGAAAGCTTTAAGCTTTATCAACATTTCAAACAATTACTACGCTAACTAACACAATTTGAACACCTCTTGCAACCGATTAATGACCTGGTTAAAGATTATAAAGATTTATTTGTTTTAGATAAAACACTCTGTATCTTCTAAACAAATCGATCAAATTTAAAAAATTAAACGTAGAATTATAGAGAATTGAGAGACCTTTCCAATGATATATTATTCGACCCCCCTTCTCGTTTAAAATTTTTAAGGGTTGCCACCCCCCGCTTAGGGGGTGGAAGTTGAGGGTAAGAGTTTTACGTCAATAGATGTCCCCCTTCCAATAATAATTGACATGTTTTTGCATTTTTTCGAAAAATCATTTTTGTAAGAGTTATTCAGTTTGTTTCCTTTTCGATGGGCCACCCTGTATATAAATAAAAGATGTGTAAATCAGTCACTGAATAAAAATAAATATTTACACAAAAACACAAAACAATCCTTTAAAACATTAGACAAATATTTTGTAATCCTATATATATTTATATGTGTAGCAATATTATATACATATATATATATTGTTGCGACCGCTCTTGCGACCCGATGTGTTTCGCCATGCGTTCCCCGGCAACGAGCGTCCCCCGGCAACGAGCCGTTTGTTTGTTAAACAGCGTTGTGGTTGTTATATACGGTTTCTTGTAACGAAGAGACGTGTTCTCTTCTTCGGAGTATTATTAAAAGAGTTCTTTAAATCTACGAAGCCGTGTTCTTATTCCGCCTCGGCGGGAAGTCGCGAGTGCCGAGTGTGCTAGTGAGCGAGAGTGGGAGTGCGCGGAAGTGTCCTTAGCCGGCGCGGAGCGCAACATTTTGGGGGCTCGTCCGGGATTCGGACGGACAACGGACTTTCCTGTCGTATTTCCAGTGAAATGGCAACTACGCACTCCCCGACGAAAACTCGCTCCCGAGCCGCGGTGACGGCTGCGACGGAGTCGAGTCCCCTAGAAGCTGTTCTTTCGGAGCTCCGACAGCTGCGCGAGGAGCGTAGTCAGGAGCGGACGCAGTTTCGACGCTTCCAGGACGACATGGAGGCCCGTCTCAGGGAACGTGATGCGGCTCTCTTGCGTCTCGAGGAGCGACTCGCCGAGAAACAGCTAAGTCCCTCCAATAATGTTCTTTCCTCCGGCGATCCTTGCGAGATGTCGAATTTAGCCGGCGCGGGCGAGGGCGTGTGTGCGGGGCACGCGACGCGATCTTTAAAGTTAAAGCCTGACGTTTACGACGGGACGGCGCCGCTTCGCGAGTTTCTATCGCAAAGAAAGGAGACGTCTGCTTCGGGGAGCGACGCGGACGCGGGCGACCGCGGGGGTGTTTCTCTTTAGATGGGAGCCGAATATTTTGTTAATTTAAGTTAATTTAAGGTTGACTCGGGCTCTGTTGCGTCTGCTCTAAGAATAGCCTCGTGAGCGGAGCGAAAGCGCAGGTTCGGTTGGGTTTGAGAAATAATTTCTCTAGAACTGTCTTTACTTGGCACGGACGTTTCCGGGATTATGTTTTGGGGAACGGTTTTCTCTTCGAAAGTGAATTTGGAATTGTTTTCGGGTTGTCTTTTGAGAAGGGGTGTTGTCGTCTAAGAATCTTTGAGCCGGTTGAAAAAATCTTCGAAAAATGAGGGGAGGAGCTCCCCGTTCGCTGGGCTGGACGGAGGTCGTATAGGAGTTCAAAGGTTAATGCGGGTTGACTCGCGCTGCGTTTTCGAGAGACGCGTGGGGGAGGCTTGGGCGTCGCGAACGAAGCCTGGAGTAATTTTAATTTAGTTAGGTCCGAACACTGTTTCTGTTTGTTGTTTCTTTCGACAGAATGAAGCAGGGGGGAACGGCCGTCGCTCGGAGGAAAAGCGAACGTACCCCGTCGTAGAGGCGCTCGTCGAGGGCGAATGGCATCGTAAGGGGAAAAAGACGATGTATTTGGAGAAAAACATGTCCTAAGAGAAGACTGCCTCGCCCACGGTTTTTCGCCTGTGGTTTTTCCGTGGGCCTTAGGGCGAATGCCGAGGCAGGGACTTGGGGAGTCCTGCGGGACGTTGGTGCCACAGGAAGTTTATCACCCCCCTTGTCCGAAGAATGGAAGAGGACCCAGAAGAGCGAGGCGACAAGAAGAGGCGCGGAAGAGGGGAAGAAAAGAAGACGGAGCCCGGTAACCCGCAGCAGCAGCTCGGGGTAGGGCAGGAAGCCGTCAGAGGATTGCGGGTCTAGGGACGAGAGGTCCCGAGAAGTCCGCCTCCCCTTTCCGTGAGTCTGAAGGGACGAGAGGTTCCTAGGAAACTGCCCTCCCTGAATGTCGGGACGACATTCTGGAAGAAGGGGGGCAGTGTTGCGACCGCTCTTGCGACCCGATGTGTTTCGCGTCGCCATGCGTTCCCCGGCAACGAGCGTCCTCCGGCAACGAGCCGTTTGTTTGTTAAACAGCGTTGTGGTTGTTATATACGGTTTCTTGTAACGAAGAGACGTGTTCTCTTCTTCGGAGTATTATTAAAAGAGTTCTTTAAATCTACGAAGCCGTGTTCTTATTCCTCAAAAGAATTCTGACAACGTCCGTCCCAAACAAATTTAGACTGGTTCTCAGTAAGCGCATGAAGAGGCCTTGCCAAAGAAGAAAACCCCTTTACGAATTTGGGTAATAAGAACAAAACCCCAAAAAGCTCCGCAATTGCTTTTTGTTCTGGGGCACTGGCCAATCCTTCACAGCCACCACTTTCTCAGGATCGGTAGTTATACCCTTCTCCGAAACAATGTGACCCAAATATTTAACTTTCCTTCCGAAAAAGACGCATTTGCTGGCGTTAATTTTTAAGTTCACCTTCCTCAAACAGAGAAATACTTCCATCAAATTACCAACCATCTCCTCAAAATCTTTCCCAAAGATAATAATGTCGTCCAGGTAAACTAAACATTTCTTCGGAATGAACTCAAATAAAACTTGTTCCATTACACGCTCAAAGGTAGCAGGAGCGTTACAAAGTCCAAAAGGCATTACAGTAAACTGCCATAAACCCTTTCCAATAGAAAACGCAGTTTTCCCCCTATCCTCGGGACGAATCTTTATCTGCCAGTACCCACTCTTTAAATCTAAAGTGGTAAACCAAGTGTTACCTGATAACTGGTCCAAAATATCGTCAATACGAGGAAGAGGATAGGAATCTTTTTCCGTAACGGAATTCAATTTACGGTAATCTACACAAAATCTCAAAGAACCGTCCTTTTTCCTGACGAGGACTGCAGGAGAAACCCAAGAAGATTCCTCTATTATCCCATTCTCCTTCATTTCCGAAATAATTTTATCCACTTCGGACCTCATTCCAATAGGAATTCTCCGGGGTATCTGTTTAATGGGAGGAGAATCTTTTACATCAATAACATGTTCCCCTACTTTGCAATTCCCTGCGGTGATCACTTCCGAAAATAAATCTCTAAATTCACGCAGAAATTCCCGAAAAACTCCCTTTTGATTAACATCCAGTTCCCGAGAATCTTTCTCAAGAAGTCCCTTCAAACTCGGGGGAATATCAGAGTTTATTAGACGACCACATCTGCTCTCGGGTCCCTTCCCAAAAACAGAATCGAAAACGTTTCCCAATTCCAATCGATCAAGAAAATCGACGCCCAAAATACAATCATCAGCGATATCGGCGATGAACACAGGAAATTCCAAGAAATTTCCCCCGATCTGAATTTTGACAACCGCCTTTCGCTCTACCAGAACTCTCTCCCCCGTCGGATATCTCAGAGAACAATTTTCAATTTCCGTCTCCGTTTCCGCCACGAAATTCGGATTCAAAATCGTCACATCGGAGCCCGTATCTATCCTAAAAACACAACTCCTTCCATTTACTTCTCCACGATAACAGAAAACATCCAAACTCCGATTAATTCTACTGAATTTAAAAGAACTCATAACAACAGGGGCTCTCACCCCTTTAGCCGAGCCCGCCCCGATAAGCTCGACTAGCCCTTGTTTCCCGTACCGCCCGGACACTCGAAACGGAAATGCCCGAGTTTCCCGCATTGCCAACATTCCTTGCCTCCGCTCTTACGGAATTTGTCACTTTTAACAAATTCATTTCTTTCCTTGTGAAACCCGTCTTTCCCCTCCGCGACGTCAAGAGCGCGATCCCTTCCACCGTCCTTCTCCTTGGGAGAAACGAAATATCCCCCCTTTTTCCTTCCTAGAAAAAGATTTTCCCTTTTTCCCTGTTCCGAACAGCTCTCCTGTATAGACTTTATTGCCTTCGCTCTCTCAATAGCAACATTAAGAGAAGTGACGCCTTCAAGCTGGAGAGTTCTCTTGATATTCGCCTCCGTAAGCGAAGAGACAAACTGCGCGCACGCGATCTTATCGCGGACGGAGTGCGGGCACTCGGGATACGCGAGCCGCGACAATCTTTCCAATTCCGACCCGAGAGAGGCGAAATTTTCTCCGTACCGCTGTTTCCGGTTAGTGAACTGCGAGTAATAATTTTGGAGAGACTGTGTCTCCCCGAAACGCAACTCAAGCTTCGCCCTCAGTTCCGTATAAGAAAGAGACTCAGCTCCGTCGACGCAAGAATCGAGAAGCGAACGCGCCTTCCCCCGCAAACACGACGCAAGCACCACCGCCTTTTCCGCCTCTGACCACAAATTCGCACGCGCGATTAAAGAAAACTGTGAAAGAAATTCACGTAAAGGCGCCGTTCCGTCATAGACGTCTGGCTTCAATTTCAATTCTCGCGACGCACGCTCAGCACACGCGCCCTCGCCCGCGCCGGACAAATGCGACGCCTCGCACGAATTTCCGAAAGAGAAAATATTATTGGGGGGACTTAGCTGATTCGTGGTGAGTCGCTCCTCGAGGCGCGAGAAAGCCGCGTCGCGCTCCCTGAAGTGCGCCTCCACATTATCCCGGAAACGCTGAAACCGCGCCTGCTCCTGATGGCGCTCCTCGCGTAGCTGACGAAACTCCTGGAGGACGGCCTCGAGAGGGCTCGGCTCCGTCGCATCCGTCTCCGCAGCTCGGGAGCGAGTCCTCATCGGAGAGCGCGTTGTCGCCATCTCCTTTGAAATATCACAGAAAAGTCCGTTGTCCGTCCGATACTCGGACGAACCCCCAAAATGTTGCGCTCACACGCGACACCGCGGCTCACTGCACTCTCTCTCTCACACTCGCGACACGCCCGCAGAAAGAACAACTCGTGGGTTGCAGAAAAGAACGGTTTATTATCAAGCAAACGCTACAAAAGTCCTTCCAGGCTTGACAGTTCAAACCAAACAACCCGCCTGGCAACGCGTAAACAAGCGTCGCCAGGGAACAGGAAGCATCCTCCGGTGCGTAACTTCCCTGCGCACCAAGCGGCCGGACGCGGGCGCAACAATATATATATATATATGGGGCATTCTCTGTCAACCGGGCCACCCCCCTTCGCCATCACAGTTTTAAGATAAAAAATTCGTAATTAGGCTTAAATGATAGCTTATGGTGTCTACTTTTCAGAGCCGAGTGGCGATTTTCGGAATTTCAACATGGCGGACTCAATATGGCGCTCTAAATGAGAAAAGAAGTGACGGAAAATTATATATCTTGCAAAAACTATATGAAAAATGTATTTAAAAAATTCTTTTTTGGGTCTAATTAACACATGAATTTGAGAGCTTTTCGAACATATATGACGTTTTCCAAAATTCAAAATGGCGGACCCAATATGGTGGGTGAAAAATGCAAAACATCGCGCGAATTCTGTGAAACTGCGTAGGCGGGGGTTTTTGAGATCGCTGATCATAAATATATGGCCAAAATTCAGAAATTCAAAATGGCGGATCCAATATGGTGGGTGAAAAATGCAAAACATCGCGCGAATTCTGTGAAACTGCGTAGGCGGGGGTTTTTGAGATCGCTGATCATAAATATATGGCCAAAATTCAGAAATTCAAAATGGCGGATCCAATATTGCGGATCAAAAATGAAAGAAATAACATGTATTCCAGAAAACTGCGCAGACCGTGGTTACCAAGATCGCTAAGTAAGAATATAATTCAAAAATTCAGAAATTTATAGTGGCAGATCCAATGTGGCGGATCGACTGTGCAAAGAGTTGCATACATTCTAAGAAACTACGCCTACGAATGGTTGCGAGGCCGGAATACCAATCTAAATATGCATCTGAGACAATAATTTACACTGAAAACCCGATTTTATTGACATGAAGTCGGCTTCTTTAAATATGGCAAAATAAATCATTTGTTAACTATAAATAAAATTGGTTCATAAATCGAGTAGGACAAGAACTTTTTCATATATTTGGAATGCTACTTTGCAATAAAACAATGAGGCTTCAGGCTTTCTACCTTTTCATAGAATTTATCAACAAAATCGTCAGATGAAAGTGTAGAATCTATCATCGTAGGCCTTACAACCCATCCATTCTTTGAATTGTATATTACCTAGTCAAAAATCATTTAAGATTTGTCGTAAATGTCCACAATATGTTGTAATATCGGAATAGATGGCAAGCAGTTTATATAATTACTTATCTAAATATTATTTTCTTTCTAAGTGTTTTTTACATCCAACAGTAGTTTACAGTTTTGGTTTATTTTTCTCTATTGTGAACTAAAGTTCTTAAAAAAAAAAAATTGTTTTCTTATTATAAAATAGCAAACGATAAACTTTTAGCACATTTCGCTGAATGTTGTCCTCAAATACCGTGTTCTTTTCTTAACCCTCCTGTGCATAATGACGAGTATACTCGTCAAACTAAGTCAGAACCCGCTCAAACATTTTTAATAACTTTTGATCAAATTAATTTTACGATGCGTACGAAATTGCATATTGAAGCTTAAGGTTCAAAGATTATGTTGTAAGTGTTTTGAATTCTAAAACACCTTTCCGGAAATAACTTTTTGAAAAATATATGAACTGGAAAACGACTTAGTCGGTAAAAACTCATGCACAGGAGGGTTAATTACTTCATTTCTTTTCATTCTTTTTGACGTTCTAAATTAAAGTTCTAAAATCATCACATATTGTTCGTAATACTTTGATGTATTTCTTTCCACCTACGTTCTTGAAAGGATGGCAATATCGGTCGAATAAAGTCTGACAATAGTATCTTTTTATGGAATATTGAACGGCAGTCTTTACTTCAATTACGCTCACTAGATGGCTTTCTTTTTTCACTAGTAGAATGAATTTCGGTCAGCTAATATGCAGTCCCAGATGCATAAACTTTATATTTGATGGAAATTAATTTTCATATAGATGTGTATTGGTGTTTTAATCTGCTCGTACAATAACCGTTTATTGCTGATAAATGTATTACTTATATGCGGAAATATATATTTCTTGAAGTATTTTGGCCTATACCGTCATTTTTATTTTGCATTATATTGTACATTTTATATTTTAAATAAAGATGTCAGAGTCTCGCAGCGATCGGTGTTGCAATCCTTTCAGGAAAATAGGTGAAAAGGGGCACGTAGGAAAAGTTTTACGATTAATATCCACCGATTTTCAAATTAACTATCCTAATATTTCCAGTATTTCCAAAATTTGTCACGATTGCCGAGAAAAATATAAGAATTCTTCACTTGGAGTATCACACGATGAAGAGATAGAAATAGACGGACATGATTCGTTAGAAAGTACTACATCATCTGTGGATGTCTCGGTAGAAGATGTAGAATTAAAAAAATCAAAACGAGAGTCTGAATTAGAAGAGCTGTTTAGTGGATTAACAGAAACATATAAAAACTTAGATGATCGTGATCCCCGAAGACTACAAATATTAACAATAGCTCCCCAATCTTGGAGTATTCGCAAAATAGCCAAAGAATTTAATACATCAAGAAGAATGGCAAAGGAAGGGAAGCAATTAAGAGAAAAACACGGCATTTTAGCAAAACCGTCAGCAAAATGTGGTAAAAGTTTGCCGATTACTACTGTTCAGAAAGTTACAGAATTTTATACCAATGATATTAACAGTAGACTTATGCCAGGAAAAAAAGACGTAATTTCTGTGAAAGAAGGAAATAAAAGAACATTAGTCCAAAAAAGACTGTTGTTGTTAGGCTTAAAAGAATTGTATGCTAAATATAAAGAAGAGTGTGAAAGTGAGAATCTTGTTGGATTTAGTACCTTTGCCAAATTTCGGCCCCAGCATTGCATTCTGGCCGGAAGTTCGGGAACACATACGGTGTGTGTTTGCATTATACATCAAAACTGTAAACTACTGTTGGACGCCATAGACATTGCAAAAATTACAAAAAAAAGTGACATTCAGATAAGTAATTATACCGACTGCTTAAAGCAAATTATGTGTAAAAAACCAACTTCTGACTGTTATTTAAATAATTGTGCCGTTTGTCCCAGTATTACAGTATTTTCTGCAAATTTACGTCAAATCTTAGACGATTCTTTATTATATAATATACAATTTAGTGAATGGGTGGGTACTGATAGATCAACGTTGATAAATTCTACACTTTCAGCTGACGATTTTGTTGCCAAATTCTGTGAAAAGCTGGAAATCCTGAAGCCGCATTCTTTTATTGCAAAGGAGCAATCCAGATATGTAGAAAGTAGAAAAACAACTTTGAGAAATGGCGAAGTTCTTGTCTTACTCGATTTTTCCGAAAACCATGCCTATGTGGTACAAGATGCTTCCCAAGCATTCCACTTTAATAACAATCAATGTACGGTATTCCCCGTGATTTGTTATTATAAGGAAAATGAAGAAATAAAACATAAAAGTTTTATTTTTCTGTCGGATTGCTTAAAACATGACACATCGGCCGTTTATAAAATGCAGACGTTATTAATACCTGAAATAAAAAACCAGCTATGCGTAAATAAAATTATATACATTAGCGACGGTGCAAAACAGCACTTTAAAAACAGATATCAAATGAGTAATTTAGTTCACCATTTCGATGATTTCGGTATTAAAGCAGAATGGCATTGTACGGCGACAGCTCATGGGAAAAATGCTTGCGATGGGTTAGGAGCGACGTTCAAAAGAGAAGCATACAGACATAGCCTTTTAGCGAAGCCACAGGATGCTCTACTAACATCTACAAAACTGTATAATTGGGCTACATCGAACTTTAAAAATATCAACATTAGATACTATTCCACAAATGAGCACAATAAAATAATTAGAAAATTGAATAGAAGATTCAGTACTGCGCCAGCCGTTCCGAATATACAAAAAAGTCATAGTTTTACGCCAATCGAAAATAAAATATTAATTATTAAGCGATACTCTAACGCTACTGATAGTACAAAGCTATGCTACTAATGTAATATAATACTTATATTCAGATGAAAAAAATTATAAAAAGATTTAAAAAAATAAAAAAATGTTTAAAAATACAAAAAAAATAGAAAAATGTTTAAAAATATAAAAAAGAACAAAAAAATAAAAAAAATAAAAAAAACAGAAAAGACAAAAAAAAGAAAATAATGCGGGCTTTACACAGACAAAAATAAGTCTTACAATTGTTACATCTAAAATTCAACATCGTGTAAGCCTCAATTTCAGTTCAAAACTGTGCTAATGTTCCTAAATTAAGTTTATGTTAAGGCTCAAAGTCTTAGCCACAAGCTCAAAACATATTTTTTTTAGTCAAAATATCAGCTAAAATATTTAAGCTAAAACATTCATTTAATTTAAGAAAATTAGTGTAATTTCGGACTGGAATTAAGCCTTTCATGAAGTTGAATTTTCGCTGTAGCAATTTTAAGACATAATTTCTTCTATGTATAGACAGTCTCCACCCTGTAAAACGCAGAGAGTTTTAACTTAAAAACTGACATAGGATATCAATAGTAGGTACAACTTCTCTTGTACGAGCAGTTTCACAGAATTAACGGGACTATTTGCAACTTCGATCCGCCATATTGAATCCGTCATTTGTAATTTCTGAATTTTGGCCATATATTTATGATCAGCGATCTCAAAAACCCCCGCCTACGCAGTTTCACAGAATTCGCGCGATGTTTTGCATTTTTCACCCACCATATTGGGTCCGCCATTTTGAATTTTGGAAAACGTCATATATGTTCGAAAAGCTCTCAAATTCATGTGTTAATTAGACCCAAAAAAGAATTTTTTAAATACATTTTTCATATAGTTTTTGCAAGATATATAATTTTCCGTCACTTCTTTTCTCATTTAGAGCGCCATATTGAGTCCGCCATGTTGAAATTCCGAAAATCGCCACTCGGCTCTGAAAAGTAGACACCATAAGCTATCATTTAAGCCTAATTACGAATTTTTTATCTTAAAACTGTGATGGCGAAGGGGGGTGGCCCGGTTGACAGAGAATGCCCCATATATATATATATATTGTTGCGCCCGCGTCCGGCCGCTTGGTGCGCAGGGAAGTAACGCACCGGAGGATGCTTCCTGTTCCCTGGCGACGCTTGTTTACGCGTTGCCAGGCGGGTTGTTTGGTTTGAACTGTCAAGCCTGGAAGGACTTTTGTAGCGTTTGCTTGATAATAAACCGTTCTTTTCTGCAACCCACGAGTTGTTCTTTCTGCGGGCGTGTCGCGAGTGTGAGAGAGAGAGTGCAGTGAGCCGCGGTGTCGCGTGTGAGCGCAACATTTTGGGGGTTCGTCCGAGTATCGGACGGACAACGGACTTTTCTGTGATATTTCAAAGGAGATGGCGACAACGCGCTCTCCGATGAGGACTCGCTCCCGAGCTGCGGAGACGGATGCGACGGAGCCGAGCCCTCTCGAGGCCGTCCTCCAGGAGCTTCGTCAGCTACGCGAGGAGCGCCATCAGGAGCAGGCGCGGTTTCAGCGTTTCCGGGATAATGTGGAGGCGCACTTCAGGGAGCGCGACGCGGCTTTCTCGCGCCTCGAGGAGCGACTCACCACGAATCAGCTAAGTCCCCCCAATAATATTTTCTCTTTCGGAAATTCGTGCGAGGCGTCGCATTTGTCCGGCGCGGGCGAGGGCGCGTGTGCTGAGCGTGCGTCGCGAGAATTGAAATTGAAGCCAGACGTCTATGACGGAACGGCGCCTTTACGTGAATTTCTTTCACAGTTTTCTTTAATCGCGCGTGCGAATTTGTGGTCAGAGGCGGAAAAGGCGGTGGTGCTTGCGTCGTGTTTGCGGGGGAAGGCGCGTTCGCTTCTCGATTCTTGCGTCGACGGAGCTGAGTCTCTTTCTTATACGGAACTGAGGGCGAAGCTTGAGTTGCGTTTCGGGGAGACACAGTCTCTCCAAAATTATTACTCGCAGTTCACTAACCGGAAACAGCGGTACGGAGAAAATTTCGCCTCTCTCGGGTCGGAATTGGAAAGATTGTCGCGGCTCGCGTATCCCGAGTGCCCGCACTCCGTCCGCGATAAGATCGCGTGCGCGCAGTTTGTCTCTTCGCTTACGGAGGCGAATATCAAGAGAACTCTCCAGCTTGAAGGCGTCACTTCTCTTAATGTTGCTATTGAGAGAGCGAAGGCAATAAAGTCTATACAGGAGAGCTGTTCGGAACAGGGAAAAAGGGAAAATCTTTTTCTAGGAAGGAAAAAGGGGGGATATTTCGTTTCTCCCAAGGAGAAGGACGGTGGAAGGGATCGCGCTCTTGACGTCGCGGAGGGGAAAGACGGGTTTCACAAGGAAAGAAATGAATTTGTTAAAAGTGACAAATTCCGTAAGAGCGGAGGCAAGGAATGTTGGCAATGCGGGAAACTCGGGCATTTCCGTTTCGAGTGTCCGGGCGGTACGGGAAACAAGGGCTAGTCGAGCTTATCGGGGCGGGCTCGGCTAAAGGGGTGAGAGCCCCTGTTGTTATGAGTTCTTTTAAATTCAGTAGAATTAATCGGAGTTTGGATGTTTTCTGTTATCGTGGAGAAGTAAATGGAAGGAGTTGTGTTTTTAGGATAGATACGGGCTCCGATGTGACGATTTTGAATCCGAATTTCGTGGCGGAAACGGAGACGGAAATTGAAAATTGTTCTCTGAGATATCCGACGGGGGAGAGAGTTCTGGTAGAGCGAAAGGCGGTTGTCAAAATTCAGATCGGGGGAAATTTCTTGGAATTTCCTGTGTTCATCGCCGATATCGCTGATGATTGTATTTTGGGCGTCGATTTTCTTGATCGATTGGAATTGGGAAACGTTTTCGATTCTGTTTTTGGGAAGGGACCCGAGAGCAGATGTGGTCGTCTAATAAACTCTGATATTCCCCCGAGTTTGAAGGGACTTCTTGAGAAAGATTCTCGGGAACTGGATGTTAATCAAAAGGGAGTTTTTCGGGAATTTCTGCGTGAATTTAGAGATTTATTTTCGGAAGTGATCACCGCAGGGAATTGCAAAGTAGGGGAACATGTTGTTGATGTAAAAGATTCTCCTCCCATTAAACAGATACCCCGGAGAATTCCTATTGGAATGAGGTCCGAAGTGGATAAAATTATTTCGGAAATGAAGGAGAATGGGATAATAGAGGAATCTTCTTGGGTTTCTCCTGCAGTCCTCGTCAGGAAAAAGGACGGTTCTTTGAGATTTTGTGTAGATTACCGTAAATTGAATTCCGTTACGGAAAAAGATTCCTATCCTCTTCCTCGTATTGACGATATTTTGGACCAGTTATCAGGTAACACTTGGTTTACCACTTTAGATTTAAAGAGTGGGTACTGGCAGATAAAGATTCGTCCCGAGGATAGGGGGAAAACTGCGTTTTCTATTGGAAAGGGTTTATGGCAGTTTACTGTAATGCCTTTTGGACTTTGTAACGCTCCTGCTACCTTTGAGCGTGTAATGGAACAAGTTTTATTTGAGTTCATTCCGAAGAAATGTTTAGTTTACCTGGACGACATTATTATCTTTGGGAAAGATTTTGAGGAGATGGTTGGTAATTTGATGGAAGTATTTCTCTGTTTGAGGAAGGTGAACTTAAAAATTAACGCCAGCAAATGCGTCTTTTTCGGAAGGAAAGTTAAATATTTGGGTCACATTGTTTCGGAGAAGGGTATAACTACCGATCCTGAGAAAGTGGTGGCTGTGAAGGATTGGCCAATGCCCCAGAACAAAAAGCAATTGCGGAGCTTTTTGGGGTTTTGTTCTTATTACCCAAATTCGTAAAGGGGTTTTCTTCTTTGGCAAGGCCTCTTCATGCGCTTACTGAGAACCAGTCTAAATTTGTTTGGGACGGGCGTTGTCAGAATTCTTTTGAGGAACTGAAACTGGCTTTGACGAGTTCGCCAGTTCTTTCTTTCCCAAAGGGGAAGGGGGAATTTCTTTTAGATACTGACGCGTCAGATGTTGGTATTGGGGGTGTCCAGTCGCAGGAACAGGACGGTGTTCATAGGGTGATCGCTTATTTTAGCCGAGTATTAAATAAGGCTGAGAGAAATTATTGCGTAACTCGGCGGGAATTATTGGCCATTGTTGAGTCAATTCGGTCTTTTCATCATTATTTGTACGGACGGAAATTTTTAGTCCGTACGGATCATATTTCTCTTAAGTGGTTGTTGTCTTTCAAGAATCTTGAGGGACAATTGGCTCGCTGGTTAGAAAGACTACAGCAATTCGATTTTGAGGTCATACATCGGAAGGGGACCTCTCACGGTAATGCTGACGGACTTTCTAGACGACCCTGTGCTAGTGAGGACTGTCGCTATTGTGGAAAGGTGGAATTGAAGGAAAGTTTAGTGGAAGAAAGGGAAGTAGGGAGAATATCTCTTTTGGAGGAAAAATCTTTAGATTGGCGTAAAGAACAATTGGAAGATTCTGATATTTCGATTATTCTTCTGGGAAAGGAATCAGGGCGACGCCCTTTGAAGCAGGAGATCTCCGCTGAGAGCTCTGCTGCAAAGTTGTACTGGTCTTATTGGGATTCTCTCGTTATAGAGGATGGCATATTGTATAAGAGGTGGGTGGCCCCGAGTTTGAAGAAAAGCGTTCTTCAGCTCATTGTTCCAAAAACCAGAGTCCGTCGTGTTTTAGAGGTGGGACATGATTCTTCTTCTGGTGGGCATTTTGGAGTTAACAAGACCCTTGAAAAAATTCGGAAGCGGTTCTATTGGGCCACGTGCAAACAGGATGTGGAGAACTGGTGTAGATCCTGTGAAGTCTGTGTTTCTAAGAGGGGTCCCTTAGGGAAAGGGAAGTCTCCTTTGCAAATTTACAATGTCGGCTCTCCATTTGAGCGTGTCCAGATGGACATTCTAGGCCCTTTTCCAAAAACTTCTTCGGGAAATAGATATCTTCTTGTAATGATCGACTGCTTTACGAGATGGGTAGAAGTAGATCCTCTGAAAAATATTGGTACGAAGTCTATCGTCCGAAGTCTGCTGAGGGAGGTCATCTCTAGACACGGGGTTCCGCTGGAAATCCACACGGATCAGGGGAGAGCTTTTGAATCTCGAATATTTCGGGAATTGTCTGTTCTTCTGGGAATAAAGAAAACTCGGACGACTCCCTTGCATCCTCAGTCCGATGGGATGGTAGAACGTCATCATCGGACAATCTTGGACTACCTTTCAAAATTCGTTTCCGAGAATCAGAAGGACTGGGACCGTTGGATCCCTTTGTATCTGTTGGCGTACAGGTCTTCGAAGCACGAGACGACAGGAGTTTCTCCTGCAGAACTCTATCTTGCGCGCGATTTAAGGTTGCCTTTGGATCTTCTTCGAGGAAAGCCTCCTGGCCCGATGGAAACGGACTCTGATTATTTGCAAGAAATTAGAGGAAAATTGGACATAATTCACGAAAGTGTGAGGAAGAGAGTTCGTTTAAAATCTTCACGAATGAAAGGCTGGTACGATCAAAAGACCAGGCCTTGTACCTTGGGAGAGGGGGAGAAAGTGTGGTTCTTCAATCCTCGAAGAATTAAGGGGAGGGCTCCCAAATTGCAGAAAAACTGGGAGGGGCCGTATATTGTCGTTAGAAAGCTTAGTGACGTGGTGTTTTGTATTCGGAAGAACGGCGGGAGGAAAAACAAAATAGTACACGCGGACAGGCTTGCTTCTTTTGTGGAAAGACGTGCGGGAGAGGTCTAGGCGCGTTTCGAAGGATCGGAGCCCGGAATTGTTTTACTTATTGAATTTTATGTTAAGAAATTATTTTTTTTATACTGCCTAGTTTTTCTGTTCAAGGAAGCGGAGAAAAGAGACGGAGGCCGTCGTGGCGTATGGGGAAGAAGGGGAACCGCTCTCCTGGTCAGAGAGAAAGAGTTCGGCGGGACGAAGACTGCCTCGCCCACGGTTTTTCGCCTGAGGTTTTTCCGTGGGACTTAGGGCGAATGCCGAGGCAGGGACTAGGGGAGTCCTGCGGGACGTTGGTGCCTCGGGAAGTTCATCACCCCCCTTGTCCGAAGAATCAAGACTCAAGAGTCAAGACTCAAGAGTCAAGACTCAAGAGTCAAGACTCAAGAGTCAAGACTCAAGAGAGAAGATTCAAGAGTCTAGGAGCTAGGGCGGAGCCCGGTAACCCGCAGCGGCAGCTCGGGGTAGGGCGAGAAACCGTCCGAAGTGCTCGGGTCCGGGGACGAGAGGTCCCGTGAAGTCCGCGCCCTCCCCGCGAAGGCAGAAAACGTGAAGTTTTCCAGGGGACTGCCCCGCCTGAATGTCGGGACGACATTCTAGGAAGAGGGGGGGCAGTGTTACGCCCGCGTCCGGCCGCCTGGTGCACAGGGAAGTTGCGCACCAGAAGATGCTTCCTGTTCCCTGGCGACGCTTGTTTACGCGTTGCCAGGCGCGTTGTTGTTGACGGAACTGTCAAACCGAAAGGACTTTTGTATCCTTGTTGTGAATTATTAAATCGTTCGCTTTCACTAATTAACGTGTTGTTTCTTTGCGAGAGTGAGTCGCGGAGTTGTGAGTGTGTGTGCGACGGAAGTGTGCGCGGAGACGCAACAATATATATATTTATATATATATATATATATATATATATATATATATATATATACAGGGTGTACCAGAACTCGCGTGACGCCCGTTACCGACGTATTCTTCGTGACATTCTGAGACGAAAATCTCTTTACCAAAAAAAGATCCGATGAGTAGTATTTGAATGGTAAGCCATTAAAGTTAACGAATAATCGCGCGTGGAATTGGCGCGGTCAGGACTGGCACAATCGAGACTGGCGCGAGGCACTTCAGATACATACATTGTGTCAAAGCGCGTTTCTCATTTTCTTTTTACATTTATTTATTACTATCTTTTGTATTTAATTTTAAAAATTAAGAAAGAAAGAAAGAAAGAAAGATGACTCCGGGATCCCCTTAACTTTTTTAAAACAATCATGAATTATTTTAAAATTTCTTATTATTTCTTACGCAATAGTAAAACTTTTTTTAAATATTATAATAATTTTTAAATGTATTAAAGAATTTTTAAACTTCTGTAGTAATTAAATGTATTTCAATCAATTCTTAACTAATTTTTTAAATTAAATACAAAAGATAGTAATAAATAAATGTAAAAAGAAAATGAGAAACGCGCTTTGACACAATGTATGTATCTGAAGTGCCTCGCGCCAGTCTCGATTGTGCCAGTCCTGACCGCGCCAATTCCACGCGCGATTATTCGTTAACTTTAATGGCTTACCATTCAAATACTACTCATCGGATCTTTTTTTGGTAAAGAGATTTTCGTCTCAGAATGTCACGAAGAATACGTCGGTAACGGGCGTCACGCGAGTTCTGGTACACCCTGTATATATATATATATATATTATATATATATAATATATATATATATATATACAGGGTGTCTGAAACATTTTGGAAAAGCCGAAGAGTGCAGATAGAATAGGTCAAAATAGAAGGATTGTCACGTATTATTTTGTAATTTTTGCAATATTTATTTCGTAATTAATTATAACGTACAAGCCAATAAGTGCACGGGAAACCGGTAGGCGGGACTCTATAGAGATGTCATATGAAAGATGGGTGTCGATGTAAAAGAAAAATGGCTTACTTCTTAGCAACGAGTAACAACTGTATAACAACTGATTTTGAGAGGCGGAGTTACGAGCGCCGTATGACAGCGCCGTTATGACGTGAAATTATCACGTGGCGAATAAATGAGCAGGCGCTATCATTTCCTCACCACCTTGTGGTAGATAGCATGGTGCGTTTTTTTTATAGTGGTATCCCCAGTAGGCCTAATCCACTCTCATTATTTAAAATTGTTCAAAGTGCCGTCCTCTCTCTCGTAGACAGAGTTCGGCCCTTCGAATATCGCGCGTAGCGTTATACGCCATTTCTGGCGTAATGGTATCGAAGGCCGCAACAATAGTTTCACATACCTCGTTTTCTCTACGCCGGTGTTCTACCAGATTTTTTATATGCCCCCCACACAAAAAATCTAAGATGTTTAAGTCTGGTGACCGTGCCGGCCAGGTGATCGGACCGCCACGGCTCATACACCTACCTGGATAATGCGCGTCTAGAAAATCGCGTACCTGTCGGCAGAAGTGTGCAGGAGTTCCGTCGTGCTGGAAAATCAGCTGTGTCTGCATATGAAGAAGCACATCGGCGAGAAGCACATCGGCGAGAAGCACTGGCAACTCGTTGCTTATAAAATCCGCGTATATTTCGCCATTCAAACGCGGCGGGAGAAGATACGGACCGATAGTACACGCACACGCTGATAATGGTACGGGTGCAAAGCGTTTACACGTAAAGTGCAATGCACCGCGTACCGCGAGAGTTCCAGGTCGCGCGCTGCGCGACGCACGCTCGTCCCCGGGTCTTCCTCGAATCTGTCGAGGATCCTCTCCTCGTCTCGAACGCACTAGATAACGCACTAATAACGCACTAGACCACCAGCTGGTCCACGGTTGTGCACCAAACACCCACTTTCATGTAACTTTTGCACTGCACTTAAGATAACACGTCCCGACGGATATCGTGCATGTGCGAGGAATCGATCCGCGTAAATACGAGCTGCGAGATGCGCATTTTCGCCCGCTAACCCAAAGACAATTATCGTGTCCGTGTACTTCTGTGGAGTAAATCTACTTTTTGTTGCAAATGAGCACCACGCGCATGCAAATATTTCACGCGACTGCAGACGTCGTGTCCGTCGGATCAGACAAACAGCGATCATAAGCGATCATCTTTTGTCTATGATCGCTATCTCCTTTTTCATCCGCTGCGTGTATCCGACGGACACGACGTCTGCAGTCGCGTGAAATATTTGCATGCGCGTGGTGCTCATTTGCAACAAAAATGAGATTTACTCCACAGAAGTACACGGACACGATAATTGTCTTTGGGCTAGCGGGCGAAAATGCGCATCTCGCAGCTCGTATTTACGCGGATCGATTCCTCGCACGTGCACGATATCCGTCGGGACGTGTTATCTTAAGTGCAGTGCAAAAGTTACATGAAAGTGGGTGTTTGGTGCACAACCGTGGACCAGCTGGTGGTCTAGTGCGTTATTAGTGCGTTATCTAGTGCGTTCGAGACGAGGAGAGGATCCTCGACAGATTCGAGGAAGACCCGGGGACGAGCGTGCGTCGCGCAGCGCGCGACCTGGAACTCTCGCGGTACGCGGTGCATTGCACTTTACGTGTAAACGCTTTGCACCCGTACCATTATCAGCGTGTGCGTGTACTATCGGTCCGTATCTTCTCCCGCCGCGTTTGAATGGCGAAATATACGCGGATTTTATAAGCAACGAGTTGTCAGTGCTTCTCGCCGATGTGCTTCTCGCCGATGTGCTTCTTCATATGCAGACACAGCTGATTTTCCAGCACGACGGAACTCCTGCACACTTCTGCCGACAGGTACGCGATTTTCTAGACGCGCATTATCCAGGTAGGTGTATGAGCCGTGGCGGTCCGATCACCTGGCCGGCACGGTCACCAGACTTAAACATCTTAGATTTTTTGTGTGGGGGGCATATAAAAAATCTGGTAGAACACCGGCGTAGAGAAAACGAGGTATGTGAAACTATTGTTGCGGCCTTCGATACCATTACGCCAGAAATGGCGTATAACGCTACGCGCGATATTCGAAGGGCCGAACTCTGTCTACGAGAGAGAGGACGGCACTTTGAACAATTTTAAATAATGAGAGTGGATTAGGCCTACTGGGGATACCACTATAAAAAAAACGCACCATGCTATCTACCACAAGGTGGTGAGGAAATGATAGCGCCTGCTCATTTATTCGCCACGTGATAATTTCACGTCATAAAGTCACGGCGCTGTCATACGGCGCTCGTAACTCCGCCTCTCAAAATCAGTTGTTATACAGTTGTTACTCGTTGCTAAGAAGTAAGCCATTTTTCTTTTACATCGACACCCATCTTTCATGTGACATCTCTATAGAGTCCCGCCTACCGGTTTCCCGTGCACTCATTGGCTTGTACGTTATAATTAATTACGAAATAAATATTGTAAAAATTACAAAATAATACGTGACAATCCTTCTATTTTGACCTATTCTATCTGCACTCTTCGGCTTTTCCAAAATGTTTCAGACACCCTGTATATATACATATATACAGGGTGGACCATTTTAATACATCCAGTCGAATATTTCGAAAACCAAACCCGGGAGAGAAAAATTTTTCAGACAAAAGTTATTTGGTTTCGAGGGGCCCATAAGATGATACCATTGGTTTGACCTTGAAGAATTATTTGAATTTTCTTTTACAACCACCCCCACACCCCACCAACACCCCACCCACCCCCCACAATAACACAAACCCCACCCACACCACAACAACCCCCAACACACTCACCCACCACCCCCCACACACCAAACACAACCCCAACCACCACAAAACACCACACCCACACCCCCCCACACACCAAAACCCACACCCAAACCCCACCCCCCACCACAATACCCCCCCCCACCACACCCCAAACAACCCTATCACCCAACACCCCACCAAACAAACCCCCCCCCCCCCCCCCCCCCCCCCCCCCCCCCGTGGGGGGGGGGGGTGTGTGTGGGTGTTTTTGTTCCCCCCCCCCCCCCCGTGGGTGGTGGGTTGGTGGTGTTGGTGTGGTTGGTGTGTGGGGGGGGGGGTTGGGGTGTTGTTGGTGGGGTGGGTGGTTTGTGGTGTGGGGTTTGGGTTGGGTTTTTTGGTTGTGTGGGTTTTGGGGGGGTGTTTTGGGGGGTGGGGGCTGTGGGGGTGTGGGTTTGGTTGTTTTTTGTGTGTGGTGGGTGGGGGGGTTGGGGTGGGTTGGGGGGGTGGTGGTTGTTTGGTTTGTGGTTTTTGGTTGGGGGGTTTTGTGTTGGTGGTTGGGTGGGGGTTTGGGTTTGGGGTTGGGGTTGGTGGGTGGGTTTTGGGTTTGTGGTGTTGGTTGTGGTGGGGGGTTGGGGTGGGGGGTGGGGTGTTGGGGGGGTTGGTGTGTGGGTTGTGGTGGTCGTGTGTGGTGTTTTGGGGGGGGTGGGGGGTGGGGGGGTGGTGGGGGGTGTGGTGTGTGTGTGGTTTTGGTGGCTGTTGGTGGGTGGGGGTTGGGTTGGTTGGGTGGTTGGGTGGGTTGGTTGTGGTGGCACCCCCCCCCCCCCCCCTTTTTTTTTTTTTTTTTGGTTGTGGGGGGGGGGTGGGTGGGGGGGTGGGGGGTTGTGGGGGTGGGGTGGGGGTGGGGGTGGGGGTTGGTTGGGGTTTGGGGGGTGGGGGGGGGGTGGTGGGGGGGGGGGTGGGTGGTTTTGTTGTGGGTGGTGGGGTTGGGTGGTGGGGGGGGGTGGGTTGTGGGGGGGGTGGGGTGGGGGGGTGGGGGGGTCGGCGCTGTCATACGGCGCTCGTAACTCCGCCTCTCAAAATCAGTTGTTATACAGTTGTTACTCGTTGCTAAGAAGTAAGCCATTTTTCTTTTACATCGACACCCATCTTTCATGTGACATCTCTATAGAGTCCCGCCTACCGGTTTCCCGTGCACTCATTGGCTTGTACGTTATAATTAATTACGAAATAAATATTGTAAAAATTACAAAATAATACGTGACAATCCTTCTATTTTGACCTATTCTATCTGCACTCTTCGGCTTTTCCAAAATGTTTCAGACACCCTGTATATATACATATATACAGGGTGGACCATTTTAATACATCCAGTCGAATATTTCGAAAACCAAACCCGGGAGAGAAAAATTTTTCAGACAAAAGTTATTTGGTTTCGAGGGGCCCATAAGATG
>CABEGB010001352.1:0-84698 GCA_901521435.1 Crematogaster levior
AAGTGCAATACAAATTACTTTCATACTTACTTTCTTCAGTATTCAACCTTCGTACTTGGTGGACTGCTTCCTTCCGATTTAAATTAGTTGTTGAAAACAAAATATTATTATGCGACAATTCTGGACCGTACGGTATTTCTCCAACTAATTGAAAATCTGCAAACAACACAAAATATTGTTATTGCTATTTCAATATAACGTTTCATTATACGTTTATACTTTTTACATTCGTGTCATTTTTAATACTATTTGCATACAAACCTGTTGCACTGCAATTCGGACTTGTTGTGGCCATGAAGACATCATTATCATTTTTTGCATATGTAGCGTTGGAGAAATTAGATTGGGTATCTGGAAGTAATAAAATAATGTTATTATGATTTTTATATAATTTGTACATACATGTGTATGTCAATAAAACATGTCATACAACATTTATGTTATTTATAACACAATGTTGTAGGAAATGCTATAAAATATTTCTTATAATGTATGTTATAATGTACATATGTACAAACCTAAATTTTGAGTATAGTCCCTCACAATTGTACATTCAAAAAAAAAGCGGAGAAGTTGTTTGGGGGAAAGCCAAACAAAAAGGGCACACGCGGGAGAGGGAAAGAAATAGGGGAGGGGGAAGGGGGGTTGAGAGGAGGGATAAGAATGAAAAAGAGGAAAAACAGGGGGGAGAAAGAGGGAGAAGAAAAGGGGGGCAAAAAGAGAAGAGAGGAAAAGCAGCAGGGGGGATGGAGGCGGCGGAGGGAAGCAAGGGAGGGGGAAGAGAGGGCACACGAGAGACGCGTGAGTGGGGGAGGAGGAAACAGGAGAAGGAGAAAGAGGAGGGCAGAGGATGGAGGGGGGAAGCGGCGGGAGGAGACGGCGCTGGGGCAAGAGGGGGGAGGTGGGGTGGGGGGGTGGAAGGGGGTCAGAGGGGGGGGTTGGAAGTGGGGAAGGCGGAGGAAACGCGAGGGGGCACGGAGGAAGCAGGGCGGCGCAGGGTAAACGGGAAACGTTCGCGGCCTGACGGCCGGGAGGGGGTGGAGAGTGGGCGGGGGCCATGGGTCGCGGTAATCGGAGAGGTTCGCTAGTCTTTTAGGGGGTTTCAAGATAATCCGGTGGGGAAGTTAAAATGGGTCACCCGTAAAAATATATATGTACCACATCAACAAACAAAATATAAACAAACAAAAATAAAGTATAGCATTACTTACAATATGTTCCATATATTCTTAAAATGTCATGTTCCATCCATGTTGGTTCTGCCTCTTCCATTGATTTCACCGCTTTATAATATCTTTTATTATTCGTGAAATTGGGCCAAACAGCTGCATTGTTATTCTCTCTGAACCAGTTAGTAGGAATAACTTGAAGCCCATCTTTAAATTCAACTACTGCATACTTCACGTTACACATTCTATTTAAATGAACAAATAAAGTTACATTGCGTTGTGTAATAATGGGAAAACAGCATATATTTCTTTTTCATACGGCAACTTGACGTATTTCTTAATAACATTTTTTAATGGCCACATTTTTAAATCTGAGCATGAATGCACGATATAAATTCCAAGCAACGAAGATGGACAAGGAATATCAAATAATTCTTTTTTTTCCAAAAATTCATATCCTATGATAACAGGAATATTTCGCTTTGAGCAGTATGCTATATTTTCTATACATACTATAGCACCACAATTTAGGCCACAACAATTATCCGCTAATGGGGGAAAATTTCTCAAGTGTCCCAACGAAAAAAATCAAGGTCGCACAATCGAGCTGCAAATTGGCTCAATTGTTGCTCTATCGAATAGTAGTTCATGGCCCAAAATTTATTTAATTCCTTTCCCAATTCGCCGAGATAGAGGGGGGTGAAGTTTTAGGGTTCTACCGATTATTCGTGTATTTAAGTGATTGTAACATTTCATGCATCGCTCCAAACAAAATTTTACTAGAGACCTTTTTTCTTCATTTTTTTATGACCTTTCACGCGATTACTTTAATTTTGGGCGAAAATTAAACGTTAACCCTGTAGTCGGCAAATTAAACATAAAAATCTCTTTTTTACCAAGATGGTTATCTTTTAACGCTCTGAAAAGTATCTAGGGTGAAAATTCAAGTTTCTTCCTATAAGTATACCAATATTTTACGAGGGCTTTTTTTTTGATTCACGAGTTATTAAATAAACTGTGGGGGAAAATTTCTCAAGTGTCCCAACGAAAAAAATCAAGGTCGCACAATCGAGCTGCAAATGGACTCAATTGTTGCTCTATCGAATAGTAGTTCATGGCCCGAACTTTATTCAATTCCTTTCCCAATTCGCCGAGATAGAGGGGATTGACCTTTTAGGGTTCTACCGATTGGACGTGTTCTTAAGTCACTGTAACATTTCATGCATCGATTCAAACGAAAATTTGCAATCCACCTTTCTTCTTCAGATTTCCACGACCTTTCACGGGTTTACTGACGCGGAACTTTGAACTTACGCCGAAACGCTTTCGCTGGCAACTTTCACATAATGATCTCTTTCTTACCAAAATGGACAACTTTTAACGCTCTGAAACGTATCTAGAATGAATGCTGAGGTTTCTTCCTATCCGTATAACAAATTCCATGAGTGACTGATAACTATTGCATGCAAACATGCAAACTCTCTCCTTCATAACTCGTGACCACTACAGCACGCATTCGTCACATTTAGTATAGTGTTAGGAACCGACCTCAGCTTACATTCTAGATACTTATCAGGGCGTTAAAAGTTCTTCTTCTTGGTCACCCTGAGATTTCTATGTTTCATACGGCAACTTGAGGGTTAAAATTTAATCTTAGAATAACATTAAAGTAATGGCGTGACAGGTCATTTAAATCTGAAGCATGAAGATCACGAGTATAATTTTGTTCCAAGCAACGCATGAGATGTTACAAGGACTTATATACACGAATAATTATTTTTTTTCCAAAAATTCACCCCCCTCTATCTCGGCAAATTGATAACAGGAATTTGTGGATTACTGCAATTGGATACAAGTGGACCATCATAATGTAAGGATATTAAAGTTAAATGTCCCAAAACTGAATGTGAAGAAATAGCTGGTAATGACGAATTTGAATTAATTTCTTCTTCAACATATCTTCTTACAATTTGTTGTAAAGGACTCTCTGCTTTTCGAATATATTTCTTTAATATTTGCATGTAGTTTTCGAACTTAAATGCACTAAAGTTATCCAGCGGTCCAAACTTTTTGACATCATCAACAAGATGTAAAAGGCTATGAACATTGTGTGACACATGTTTCATTCCATACAATTTTATAAATGTCTTCACAAAGAAAAGTACCAAATCTTGCGCATACATAAAATATTCGTTTAAATCTTGTGAAGACAAAATTCTTATTATCACATGTAATGTTAAAAAATGTGTGTATATATTTTTTTTCAATATAGATTTAAAAGCCAATGGTCCCGTGTATAACAATATCAATCTATATTCTGTTGCTTTCCACAATTTAACACAATTCAATGCTCGTGGTTTTCTCGCAAATTCTACGGGTATTGAAAGTTTTAATTGCGTTATTAAACGCATTGAAATTTCTTCAGCAGCTCTACATTGCAGGCGATAGTACAATTCTCCTTCAAGTCATAAGTATATTAATTTGCGCATGATTCCAAGACATATTAAGTGCATATAATCCAACGGGACATTTGTAACTGGTTTAAAATGTGGTATGTTTAGCAAACTGCAGGTAATGTCTGGTTTGTGATAATTCTCATCCTTTTTTTGAATGAAAGCGTCATCTGTTCGAAGTGGTGCCTCAAGTTGTGGGAAACATATTCGGTTTCCTATATATTCTCCTTCAATTTCACACTTTGTACAACTGGAATATCCAGAATGTCCCTTTACACAAAGAACAAATGCTTTCGCTGGTGTATCGCAAATTAAGGCTTCCAATCTGCATTGTATATTGCAACCATTGATATTAATGCCATTTTGGCATATATCTGTAGCCTCGTCAACAAAATCTTTCAAAAAGTCATTAGCATTAGCCGGTTTTTCATTTCCATGATACAGTCCAATTACAAAAACGTTATCATATGGAAGGACTGAACCTAATATTGGCCACAATTGTTGTGATGATGATTTTGACAGAGGTAATCCATCAATATTAATGGCTATTTTCACATAATCAATGTTATCCTTTACATTTGTCAAAATACGTAATATAGATTTACGTAATCCAAAATGATGGTAACTTCCTGGTGAAACTATGCGAATCTCTTGCCTCTTTGGTGTTTGCAAAAGTGTTCTTGCGTCTAATGGTAATGTTGAAAAGCAAGAGTGTTTTTTCAATATATGTAACAGGGCGTTCACAGCAGTGTGTGAAATTTTATGTTTCACAGCCCACATAGCAAAATCTTTATCGATATTAACGTCAGTTACATCAGGTACATTATATGATGGATAAGGTACAGATTCTTCGGAAAAAGCAGACGATTGTTGAGAATCAATATTGTCATTTGATTGTACATATTCAGAATCATCTTGTGCACATTTTGTGTTATTCATTATGTCATTCATTTCATTAATAGTGTTTTCAGCACTAGTCTTATTGATCGAAATATCATAATTCATAGTGGAAAAATTTATCACAGATTTTGTCAAATTCTCAATACATAATGTTTCATTTGAGCCGAGAAGAGCATCAGATATCATTTCCGATTCTAATGCAGTTATCCTATCCAAGTGTCGTTTTGACATACATGAAATATCTTTCCTTTGCCGCTTGCGATTCATATTCATTCTGTTAAAATATATATAGCGTCGCAAATGTAGACAATTCAGAGAAAATAAAATTACAAGATTAGAGATATAACATGCAAAACACAGCAAAGAAAAGACAATAGCAATAATAATCATTGATAATGCACATAGAGTTTACAGTATTCTAATTATTGTAAAAAATGTTTAGTATTATAAGATGTACAGTGCAATTTTACACGAGAATAAAAAAGAAGTAGAAGAACAAAATAAAATAACCATTTAAATACAAGCAGTTTATTTGCCAAGTGATATAATTTTTCGATTATTGGAAAATAAATGTTTTGCGTTCGCTTATACAGAACAACGAAAAAAAAATAAATTTTCTGTAATAAGAAAAGTAATAAATGCCATAAGAATAATAAAATTCTTTTGCTCTAGATTTAAACAAACCTTCAAAAACATATTTCTGGGTCATTTATATACAACAAGTTTGTAAGTTACTTGTTTATTTATTAATGTTTTATTTTTTGTTATTTATTTATTTAAAAAACGGTATATTTTAAAATTTTCAAAAAAGTCAAACTTATTCTGTTAGTTCAAAATTTCAAATTTTGGAAGTACCACTTGGCAAATAAAAGAAAATAAAAATTCATATACAAAACAGATATCAATACAAATATGGAAAATATAAAAACATATTAAATATAGAAAAAAACTTACGTATTCTGCAAATCTTCAACTTGAAACAACTAAAAATTGTTCCAACGCCTTGTGTTGATAACCGATAAAAAAGCAGAGAAGTACAGCTAGCAAAGTGTACCAGTAGAAAACGAAGTATAGTTAGCAAACTGAAGCGAACAGTTTGATCCTGTAAATTCAAAAAATGTTATCAGTACAATAATCATTTTAAAACATTGTAAAAATGATTAAAAAAATAAATTTCGTCCGAAAAACCTAAGACTGGTATAAAAATGTAAGATAAAAGTACGAAAGGTACAAAATAATCATGAATGAGAAATTAGATAAAGTATAAAAGGAAAAGTGTGTGTGTGTGTGTGTGTGTGCTTCTTAAATATGGAAGGAAAAAGACAGAAGGATACAAAAAATGAATAATGAATATTGTAGAATTGTAATAAGTAATATGAATAATTTTAGACATGAACATAAGCATGAACACAGAATATAAACATAGAATAGTAAGAAAATAGTATAGAAAGTACAAATAAAAGTAGAAAGCTGTGATATAATATAATGTTATAGGAAGGCATACTGTGATAAAAAGGCAAAAATGTAAAAGAATATAGCTAAATATAAAATGTATAAGGTAAAATATCACCTAACATGAATAGCATATATTAGAATAATAAATTTATAGATTACATAGATAAACTAAGAGTGTGGATGGATGAGTGTGTTACAAATGTAATCAAGTTCCTTCTTGACATGTAAGCTGAAGTAAATAAATAAGCACAAAAATTTAGAATACATAGGAATATATAAAACACAAGGAAAACATACCTATTCCACAAATGTCGAACTTCAAGTGCAATACAATGGATACCAAAACTCAACCAGATAAAAATTATTCCAAAGCCTTAATAACCGATGAAAAAGCAGGGAAGTACAGCTGGCAAAGTAAATCAAAAGAAAAGAAAGTACACCTGGCGAACAGTTGTAGTTTCAGATCCTATGGATTTAAAAGATTTATGTATTAGAATTCATTTTTCAAGACACATTGTTTAGAAATATAAAGATTAGATATTAAATAGATAGAAATAGATATTAAATATTAAGATATAGTATACTTAAACAAAAACTAGAGATGACACAACTTGCAAAACTATTTTAACATTTCATACTAAAATTATATGTATTAAATATTATTTTTTAAATATCATTTAAAATCTAACCTTACATTATTAGAAACAGAATAGCTATAAAGCTATTCTATTTCTAATAATGTAAGGTTAGATCTATAAAGATATCTATAAAGAGGTATCTATAAAGATATAAATATAAAGATATATCTATAAGGTATCTATAAAGATATAAAAATAAAAAAATATTATATATATAAAATTTGTTTCTTTTCAATTTTGTTATACTTACCCAAGGTCTATAGATGGAGGAACGGACTAGGTAAGGTCGTAGCATGGTCCGCCATTTTTGAGCCTGCGAGTTTGTGTTAATGTATACTGTAGAACTGTGGATAAACGCGTATGGAAATGAAACGCATATGAGGTGTATTTATCGTCAAGGATGGAAAGCGTAAAGGATCACTGTCGGTGTCAGGGTTAAGGATTGAAAAAGGTGAAACTGACCAAACAAAGGATAATACTTTAATTGATTGAATCACCGCACAAGGTGTGTGTACTTTGAAGATACTCGCGCGAGACTGACGCTCAGCAAGCGCCGGCTCTCCAGGCTCGCGCGACGCGACAAAAGACAATCGCAACGGTCGCCGTATTATTGGCATTCGCTATCACTAGGCGACTCGCGGGAACCAATAAGCATAGAACGAAAAGACAAGCCATAAAGGGGCATGTCACAAGGCTTACACATATAAATATCTTACAATACTAATATAGCTATTAGTTGTGTGAGAGAATAAAAACCTAACACAACCTATACATAAAACGAGAACAATTAATTTGTATTTAAATTAACATTATTTGGTTAATCAGGGGGTCGATTGTGTATCACATAACTTGCTCACTTTTATAATTTTCACCCAAGTAACATGATACACAATCGAATACTCCCTGCTGAGCCTCAGTCACCGCCATTTTCGTGCCAAATCGGTGAAGTGGATGCAAGGACCTTACCTAGTCCGTTCCTCCATCTACAGACCTTGTACTTACCTAGTGATAAACTTAAAGAAAAATAGGATTATCTTCGATATCGTTAACGCCTTGAAAATCTCACGTTTACTTCATGTGTCACGAGTCACGAGTCACGAGATAAGCAAGAAGAGACCGGAACAGAAATACGTATGCAGATGGCGTACGAGTACGTACCGTCTGCGTACTCAAAAGTATATATTCTCAGATACGAGAAATAATATACTACAGGAGATGTTATAAAAACATTCGTAGTATATTATGTACGGTACGTATATTCACAGTATGTGTACAGAATATACGAATGATATCATGTGCTGTTAGGGGAGGGGACGTTATTTAAGACATGCGGGGGGAACAGTTCTCCGCCATATTAAGTTTCACTATCTTACACATAAAAATGTGTCAGTGACACCCTACTGTGTATGTGTATGCAGTGAAGAGATTAGATCACGGAGGTGCGTATATGTATGTATATACAGGGTGATCCAGGATAACCTTTCATCTGTAAAATGACATATTCCTGACACAATTCTAAGACAATTTTTCCTTTATCAAAATTTGATTTGAAGCATAGTTTTCGAGTTATAAGCAAAAATAGTTAGGAAATCACGCGTCGAGTACAGAAGGCAGGCAGGAGCGGCGCACCGCGAGCGTAACGCGGGTTCAGTTGACCGCCCGACGGGTGATTACCACCGCGTAAGTCGCTATTTTAATCTTATGACATAAAATTATGCTTTAAATAAAATTTTGAAGAAAGTGTCTTAGAATTATATTAGGAATACGATTTCTTAAAATAAACATTACTTTAATAACAAAAAGTTGTTCCGGTTCGCTGGCCGTTGAACGCTGCAATCAGCTGATTGCTACACGCGATGTGTGTAATGCGTGTGTGCATAAAAAGAAGAGAGAGAGAGAGAAGGAGGGAGAGACATTCATACACATGCACGCACGTACGCATACACTTTTTTTCTCGCTCTCTTTCTCTCTTTTACACAACACACTCTCTCATTCAGTCACTCATTTACTCACTCACTCACCTGCTCATTCGCCTTGTAGCAGCGTAGCGAATCCTCATGCTACGTGTTAACTGCTGCACTGTTATGATTAAATTGTGGAGACACATCAAAACTTTTTGTAAATTACTCTCACAAATTACTCTCACTCGATTAACACAATACAGATTACGCGATAACAAATTCACTGATTTACTGACTCACTACCGATTTACCGATACCAAAAATTACTTTAAAAAAAACGCGAATGCAAATAGCACATGACTCGACGCGAAGTGACGGACCACGGAAACTGCGCGACCACCAGGGTTATGTTGCACGAGAATCTCGTGCCGATCACGCGCAAGTCGCAGCGCTAGTCAACTGTCAACATAACCCTGGTGGTCGCGCAGTTTCCGCGGTCCGTCGCTTCGCGTCGAGTCATGTGCTATCTGCATTCGCGTTTCTTTTAAAGTAATGTTTGGTATTGGTGAATCGGTAGTGAGTCAGTAAATCAGTGAATTCGTTATCGCGTATTCTGTATTGTGTTAATCGAGTGAGAGTAATTTGTGAGAGTAATTTACAAAAAGTTTTGATGATTTGTGAGAGTAATTTACAAAAAGTTTTGTCTCTACAACTTAATCATAACGGTGCAGCAGTTAACACGTAGCATGAGGATTCGCTACGCTGCTACAAGGTGATTGAGCAGGTGAGTGAGTGAGTAAATGAGTGACTGAATGAGAGAGTGTGTTGTGTAAAAGAGAGAAAGAGAGCGAGAAAAAAAGTGTATGCGTATACGTGCGTGCATGTGTATGAATGTCTCTCCCTCCTTCTCTCTCTCTCTCTCTCTCTCTTTCTTTTTATGTACACACGCATTACACACATTGCGTGTAGCAATCAGCTGATTGCAGCGTTCAACGGCCGGCAAACCGGAACAACTTTTTGTTATTAAAGTAATGTTTATTTTAAGGAATACGTATTCCTAACATAATTCTAAGTAAGACACTTTCTTCAAAATTTTATTTAAAGCATAATTTTATGTCATAAGATTAAAATAGCGACTTACGCGGTGGTAATCACCCGTCGGGCGGTCAACTGAACCCGCGTTACGCTCGCGGTGCGCCGCACCTGCCTGCCTTCTGTACTCGACGCGTGATTTCCTAACTATTTTTGCTTATAACTCAAAAACTACGCTTCAAATCAAATTTTGATAAAGGAAAAATCGTCTTAGAATTGTGTCAGGAATATGTCATTTTACAGATGGAAGGTTATCCTGGATCACCCTGTATATGTATACAGGGTGTCCCTAAATTTGCGCCCACGGAGTACAAGGCGTGATACTTTAGACTAAAAGAAATAACTTTTTCCTTTAGCAAAATTGCGTGCGATAAGTAGTTTTTGAAAGAGAGCAGGTTGAAGTAAACCAATAGGCGTTCTGGTGTAAGTGGCGCTCAGGGCCGGCGCGCGCGCTTCGCTCACTTGTATCAAATTCTTGACTAGTATTTACAAGTAATGTTAAAACATTAATGCTTTGTTATAATTAGTTTACTATGAATTTAAGCCTACGGCACACGGTACGATTTTTCGTAGTAGATCGCATACGAGTTAGCCACTACGCATAAGAGCGAGAGAAAGCGAGCGTCTTTCGCTCTCTCTCACTCTCGTGCTTAGTGGCTAACTCGTATGCGATCTACTACAAAAACTCGTACCGTGTGCCGTCGGCTTTATTTTTATCTTAGTTATGATTTTATTTTAATTATACATATAATTAGTTAGATTATACTTAAGACTCAAATAATAAGAATCAACTTGAATACTGAACCGTGATCTTTTTCCATATTGTATTCTTTAAAAAGTGAATAATTAACAAAATAAATATTGCTTTTATTTCTTACGTAATAAAAGATAAAAGAATGTTTGATTTCGTAGATCTATCTGAAAATAGAGACAAACGTAAATAGTAATGCATTAATGTTATGTTATGTTATGTTATGTTTAGCATTAATGTTTTAACATTACTTGTAAATACTAGTCAAGAATTTGATACAAGTGAGCGAAGCGCGCGCGCCGGCCCTGAGCGCCACTTACACCAGAACGCCTATTGGTTTACTTCAACCTGCTCTCCTTCAAAAACTACTTATCACACGCAATTTTGCTAAAGGAAAAAGTTATTTCTTTTAGCCTAAAGTATCACGCCTTGTACTCCGTGGGCGCGAATTTAGGGACACCCTGTATATATATATTATACATTATATATGTAGTTATACATATATATATATATAATAAATGTATAAATAAATGTATAAATATATATATAAAGATATATATATTTCACTATTTGTTTATTATAGCAATAAAAATGGTGAAATGCATAGTGCCAGGATGTCCTATTACAAATTCTGCAGATAAACATAAAAATATATTTAAAGAAGCATTAGAACAAAAATATTAGTGATAGACAAAAATTTACTAAATTAATTTAGCATAAACATCAACAAATGTTTATGCTGAATATATTTAAGTAATACGTTTTTTATGAGATTTTATTAGTTAAATAAAAAGATCCATAAAATTCTTTTTTTTAGTTAGTTTTAGATCTAACATTGTGATTTATTTTTTGAAGAGTGAGTTGATCTAAGATTAATAGATAGATTATATGTAATTGTTAATTACAAATTGCACATTTTTTCTTAAAAACAACTATGTGTTTTCTTTACACCAATTGATTTCTCTCATTATTCTGTGCATAAAAGTATTGAGGTAAAATCATTGAAAAGTGAATATTTTACGAGATATTTTATAGTTTATGTAAAATTAAGAAATTATTTCAAGCCTTATAACTCGGAAAATATTTAATGAAAAAACATTTATTTATAGTATTTTGGAAAGGTCTCGAGATAAGCTACAAGAATATGCAATAAAAAATAGGGGATGCCATTTACAAAAATTGAGGTGACTTTCATGTGACTTTCAAATAATTCTTCAAGGTCAAACCAATGATAACATCTTATGGTCCCCTCGAAACCAAATAACTTTTGTCTGAAAAATTTTTCTTTCCCAGGCTTGGTTTTTGAAATATTCGACTGGACGGATTAAAATGGTCCACCCTGTATATATGTATACAGGGTGTTCCATTATAAAACATCCACGCAAATTACTCCGAAGATAAGGGTGATAGCAAAAAATGACCTTAACAAACGTTGTAGGATTAAAAGGGGGTCAACTGAGGGTGACCTTGACTTTGATCTCGCAGTTGATTTTCAAGGTCATTTGAAGGTCAGAGTAATTTTTTTAAATGGAAACCCCTATTTTTGACACCGGATTCGAAAAGAGCGGAAAATTTTACGTCAGAAATGATATTTAAAATTTTTTTGTGTGACCTTGAGAAGGTCAAATGAGGGTCAAATGTTGAAAAACTGCTTGCTGATTGTTTATTTAAATTTATAGGCGAAATAAACGTTATAAAAGTACCTTTAGCAGGTAGATCAAGCTCAAATGTGCCAACGATCGTGACCATTTTGACCTTGAGGTCAATTTTCAAGGTCATTTAAAGGTCAGAGAGATTTTTATAAACTCTTATTTTTGACACCGGATTCGAAAAGAGCGGAAAATTTTACGTCAGAAAAAATATTTTAAAGTTTGTTGGTGTGACCTTGAATAGATCAATTCAAGGTTAAATATTCAACAAGCACTCAAAAGCTGTTGCTTACATGTGCTAACCTTACTTTAGCTTTAAAACCAGTAAGTATTGTAGGTTGTAGGCATCGAAGGGAGCCAATTAAGAGTGACTTCGACTTTGACCTTGGAGTTGATTTTCAAAATTATTTAAAAATCTTTGTTTGTCGAAATAGGAACTCTTATTTTTGACCACGGATTCTGAAAGAGCACAAAATTCTGCGTTCAGGTGTGTGACCTTTACTAGTTAATTAAATTAATGTTAATTAAGTTAATTGACATTAACTTAATTAACATTAACTTAATTAAGATCAAGTGTTTAAAACTTCATTATTTTTATGGTAAGGCAAGTTTGTCGATGATCCGGTCATTTAAGGCAAGATCGAAGATGACTCGGCCATTTAAGGCAAGATCGAAGATGACTCGGCCATTTAAGGCAAGGTCAGAGATGACCCGGCCAGTTAAGGCAAGATCGAAGATGACTCGGCCATTTAAGGCAAGATCGAAGATGACTCGGCCATTTAAGGCAAGATCGAAGATGACTCGGCCATTTAAGGCAAGATCGAAGATGACTCGGCCATTTATCCTGCACTGTATCCTAGTTTTTTAAAAAAATCGAGCAAGTATTATTGTCGCTACGAATTGATAAATCACTTGAGCACACGTTTTTCCTATATCTTACGTGTTAAAAGCTACAACTTTAAAAATTGATAACTCGAATTGCTATTACCCTTATTTTCGGAGTAATTTGCGTAGTGGTTTTAAAGCTAAAGTAAGGTTAGCACATGTAAGCAACAGCTTTTGAGTGCTTGTTGAATATTTAACCTTGAATTGATTTATTCAAGGTCACACCAACAAACTTTAAAATATTTTTTCTGACGTAAAATTTTCCGCTCTTTTCGAATCCGGTGTCAAAAATAAGAGTTTATAAAAATCTCTCTGACCTTTAAATGACCTTGAAAATTGACCTCAAGGTCAAAATGGTCACGATCGTTGGCACATTTGAGCTTGATCTACCTGCTAAAGGTACTTTTATAACGTTTATTTCGCCTATAAATTTAAATAAACAATCAGCAAGCAGTTTTTCAACATTTGACCCTCATTTGACCTTCTCAAGGTCACACAAAAAAATTTAAAATATCATTTCTGACGTAAAATTTTCCGCTCTTTTCGAATCCGGTGTCAAAAATAGGGGTTTCCATTTAAAAAAATTACTCTGACCTTCAAATGACCTTGAAAATCAACTGCGAGATCAAAGTCAAGGTCACCCTCAGTTGGCCCCCTTTAATCCTACAACGTTTATTAAGGTCATTTTTTGCTATCACCCTTCTCTTCGGAGTAATTTGCGTGGATGTTTTATAATGGGACACCCTGTATATATATATACATGGGACATTCTACGTCAACCGGAACACCTGCGAGTCCAAAATCTAATCAATAAAAATAAACGGTTGAGGGCTCAAATTATTCGTAAAAGTATGTACTTTCGAATGGCATAAGGCCTTTTAGAAAATACAAAATGGCGGATCTAATATGGCATCAAAATCGTCGAAAATCAAGCAACAACGTAATGTCTTTTACAGCATCGATTGTTTCTTACACTCGATTTACATAAAACTTGTTACTCAGTGGTTTTTGGGATCACTGATTACGAATCTGAACTTAGAATTTTAAAATTCAAAATGACTGATCTAATATGACCGAGTGATTTGCGAAAAGTGCCTCAAACAAATTTTTTAATATTTTCTATAATGTGTATATTGAACGAAAATTACGAGTACATTACCTTTGATAATTTATCTGGTATATAAAAACAAAAATTGAAAACATACGTTTTTAACTCACTCCCCCCCCCCCAAATCAAAATTAAACTTTCAATACTGCACGGCTGTCATTGGGCCATCAATTCCTATCTTTGTGCTAAATTTTTAACTTTCTGTGTCAAGTAGTTTCGGAGAAAATTGGCTGTGACAGACAGACACCGAAGTGATCCTATAAGTGTTCTGTATTGATACGGAACACTAATAAAAATAGTACACTTAATTATTTCTTTCGTTAAATGAACTAGTTTAATATACATTAACTATTTTTTTTGGTAGATTAACTAACTATGATGTTTTTTGTGTACTTTTTAAAAATTAAGTTATTAGTGTAGTACGCATCACTGCCGCTAGACGTTGGTACTCCCGCGACTGAAATGTTTTTTGGTTGGGTACGTAAGAGCTGCTTTCATCTAATATTATAGGTTTCAAGTAATAGGTTTCAAAGTAAATCTGCCGAAAGGCTATATTACTTTCTTTGTGTTAAAAGTTAGAAACATTATCTTGTTTAGTACGCTTTAAAAAGCAATTTCTTAATTTCTAATAGTTAGATTAACTATTTCCTTTTTTCCGTGTGTGCACATAACTTCATATGAATTCAAAACTCTCAAATTATTAAGTGCTGAGTGGCATACCGCGAGTTGAGCGGCAACCCCCGCCTCGTGATGAGAGGCCTCCACCTCTCCGAATCATCCCCTTAATTCGCCGTGCGAATTAATTCGTAACCGAACCGCCGACACAAGACGGAATCCGCCGATTCCGCCCGATCTCCGTAGCCGCCGAAACACCGCGAAGTCCGCCGACTCCGCCCGAGCTCCGCGAGCTGAGCCGCGCCGCCGAAATACCGCGAGACCCGCTGATTCCGCCCGATCTCCGCGATTAGCGTCGCGCCGCCGAAATACCGCGGAGTCCGCCGATCTCACCCGAACACAATCCGCAAGGTCCGACCGCCGAACTCCGACGGACCAAGTCGAACTCACACGACGGCATTAAGCCACATTCACGCGCACCAGCGCCAACAGCGAATCCTAAAGCCGGCAGTACCGGATTTTGTATATATTAGAAATAAGTTAGTGTATAAGTTAGTCATATAATAAAGCCTAGTTGTAAGATAGAAACGAACGCCTATTCACTCAGCCTTCGATCCCACCGCCCGAACACTGGATAACCGCGGCTATCCGCAGCACACAAATCCACTGTTACAAATTTACCAAATTTCTTCATACCTTTTTCTTTGTTCAAAAGGGTTAGAACAACAATAAGACCCAAAGAAACATCAATCCCGATTTCTATAAATTCCATAAATCACTCAGTTTTTATAAAATATCCGACGCCAGAAGATAAGATTAGATTTGTATTCTGATGCGTCACCAGGTTACGTGCAAACCTTCCGTTTTTTTTCTTACAAGTAACACTATCCAACTGTCACTCACCGATCTGGATGAAACTGTGCATACTTGTAGAACACTGAAAAATATTCAACACGTGTTTTTTTATTTTTCCCCAAAACGCTTTTTAACCCCTTGACTGTTGGAAACAAATTGTACCTTGTGGGTCAAAAATCCGTTGACACAAAGTAACTCTGATGGTCACAAAATTCGGTATTTTAAGGTTTTTTGGGTCGCTAATGCCGAATATGATATCAAAATTCCAAAATTCAAAATGGCGGGTCCAATTTTGAAAAATCAATATATTTTCACAAAACTCAGTATTCTAAGGTTTTTTGGGTCGGTAAATCCAAATATAATATCAAAATTCTAAAATTAGGATACCAAGTTTGTCAGCCATATTGGTTTCGCCATTTTGAATTTTGGAAAATTGATCCCAGATTTGTAATTACCCGCTTCAAAAACCTATAATAACACTTATCGCAAACGTAATTCGATAAATTTTAAAAAATGTATGCTTCTAAGGATTAAACTCTTAAACCTGCCCGCCATATTGATCCGCAATTTTGTATTTTTGTTTATAGATTTTTTGAATAGATTTTCAGTTTGTAATCAGTGATCTGAAAATTCCAAAACATTTATTCTTGCTATTAAAACTTGCTTGCATTAAAAACATTTTCTACTCTTTATCTGCCATATTGAAAACACTATTTTGTTTTTCTCATTATAGACTTTATGAGCTACGTTTGTTATTAACGACCTCTATAACCCGTAAATATCAATTATAGATAAAATAACGTTCTCGAATTTTGCGTCTGACATATTTATCACAAAATTTGCAAAAGTTATATACATTTTTATAAGCATATATTTTGTCCTACAAATTAAAAACTATAAGTTTGTCAGCTTGTTCTTTTTCAGTACGAAAATTAAAACGTTAGTACTATATACTAATATACGCTGATAGTTAATATTGATCGTTAATATCGATCTGATCTTGTAAGTCATACTCTGATTTCTAATTTTCTAGTGGTCAAAATTGTTGCAGTTGGCTCTTTATTGAATTACATATCAATCTGTTCGTAAATTGCAAATCCTGAAACACCCTTATAAAAATTTTTCACCGCTTTTACACCTCATATAGGTCGTTTTTAGCCCGTTTTTAGCCCGTTTTATCATTTTTATGTCCGTTTCTTGCACTCTCAAGCACGCTTAGTCTATTACGAAAGAGCATGACGAGTATACGTGAGTATGTGTATGAGTATTTTTTAGTGGATTGTCCGTTTTTAACACTCGTTTTTCAGTCGATGAGTGACAATACGTTAATACGTTCCTTTTTTACTCACAAAGATGAGGACGAAGTAGGTTGTCCGTTTTCAATACTCAATTTTCCGTTGATGAGTAACAACACGTTAGTACGTTTCTTTTTTACTCACAAGAAAATATCCGCGGATTGTCTCTAAATTGAAGTACATTTATTCTACAAACTTAAAAATATGTCCACGAATTTTTATAATTTATATAAATTTATATAAATGTTTTAAACTACTATAAATAAATGAACAATTATAATGATTGATTATTTGATTATTTTATTTCAAAAGCTGCGTTCCAATATTTATTGCAAATATTGAAAATCTATAGTTTACGTCACATAATAACACTATAGATTTTCAGTACTTGCAGTGAATATCGATAACGCAGCCAAAATGTGCTATGTGAGTATTTATGAGTGCTAAACGAGTATTTTTTGCTCGTAGCTAAATGTACGTTTTTACATCTAAAATTTACACACAGCACGTATTTACCACTCAAAAATACTCATAAGAATACGTTATTACCACTCGGATATACTCGTACGCAATCCGTTTTAACCACTCATTTTTACGGAAAATTGCCCCTTTGCGCCCTAAAAACGGATCATACTCATTAAATCAAATGTACGTTTTTACCACTCAAACTGACCGTTTTCGCCGGTCAAAAACGGGCCAAAAACGGTGAAAAATTTTTATAAGGGCATTTAAACATTAAAACCTACATTTTGCAACTGTTCATAAGATTGCCCATTAAGGTTTTTTACTAATAACCATCGTACATCAAGCATTGACAAAAGCAGTTTTTCCTGAATTTTTATGACTAACGTCTGCGATGGACGTTTGGGTATAGCATTCAAAAAACGTGTATGTTTATTTAATCCTTTTTGTTATTATATCACTGTTTTTGTTCAATTGCAAACTTACAATTAGAACCTCATAATGCCGATGAATCCAAAAAATATTTTGAATTTATTGGGTCGCATTTTTGAGGATCCAGTATATAATGTCGAATCCAGTATAACTTCTGAGGAAAAATCTTTTGCTTTTTATCTAGCAAATTTGATAAAAGATTCTGCTGATAGTCAATTATTCATGGATACTTATGATACTTTATGCTACAATGATTCTAACGTAATTCCTGAAGCTGTTATAGTTAAAGATGAGCCAGACGATGATTTCCAAAACTCTGTCCAAGACAATGAGGAATCAAAAGATTTTGTACTTCTCGAGTATAAGAAAAGGAGTAGAATTTTGGAGTTCAGGGAAGAAAAAAAGAAGAAGAAATGGAAATAGTGGAATTGGAAATAGTGCAACATCAGAGGATGCTGTACAGATGGGAAGAACACGTAGATAATGGTGGGACAAGAACTGACAAATTAATTCATATTTGCGAGTATGTTTTAGAACAATTTAATAGTGCATCTGATAGATGTCTACCTATTCACGATGTAGATCTGAAAAGGTGGGCATTGAAGGCCAGAGAGGATGTACAATTGCCTTCTACATTATTTAAGGCTTTATCGAGATGGGTGCATAATTTTTAAATACGTCATGGAATTGTTTCGAGAAAAATTAATAAGTTTGTGACTCAAACACAATTGTCCATTAGAACCGAACTATTGCAAGAGGCTTCTTCGTAACTTCATAAACAAAGTAAAATCAGAGATTTGTGTAGTAGGAGAAGCCAATGTCTACAATACCGATCAATCGGGTTTTAATTTCGAAACACATGCTGGTCGTACACTTTCCTTAAAGGGATCATTAAAGGTTGAATGTGTTGCTCAATCTCTGAACTCCTTAACCCATAGTTAGTTACACAATACAACCGATTATATCTGCAGACGGCATATTGAAATTCCCTTTACTGATAATCTTGCAAGAAACAAACGGAGAATTTGGACCTATAGTAGAAAAATCAATTTACAAAGCTGATAATATTTGTATTTACCCTTCAAAATCTGGGAAACTGACAAATGTAACCTTGTCATCAAATGGTTCGAAAATGCTTTCATATCTGTAGCTGGTGAGAGATCTATTTTATGTCTGGACTCTTGGACACAAGGCAAACAGAGAAAACGTTTAACAATACAGATAAGGGCACTAAAGAGGTAAAAATTCTCACTATACCTGCTGAAACGACTGGCTTAATACAACCACTAGATGTATATGTATTTAGGCCATAAAAGAATTTTCTGAAGCACTTTTCAGATTTTGTTCTTTTGTACAATTATAAAATTAACTTACATTTAAAAAACAATATTTTGAAAATTCAATCACTAATACATAACCAGTTTTTCCCGCGCTTCGTGAACATGTTTAAATATGCTTGGTGGAAAAGCGGTTACATTTCAGATAAACCAGATAAGTGTGAAACACCTGTTGATTACTGTTTTAAAAATGCTGGAACAAACTGTAATTTGTGCAGTAAGATTGCAGTAATTAAATGTGCTTGGTGTACAAAATCTCTGCATACAGCACTTTTTTGCAATATAAGACGGAAATTTGCCACACTATTGTCATGTATAAGTAGTAATAATGAAATGAAAATCATCAAAGTTATTTATTTTTCCCAACAAACTTTATCTTGCGTTTGGTGGCTACATAGACTATATTATTTCTTTGATAAATCGACATACAGCATATCTTGCCTTCATTGGCTGAGTAGACACAACGTCTTCAATCTTCATCTTCAATGGCTGGATGAATTCTCCATCTTGCCTTCATTGACTGGGGCCCGAATTCATAGTCGTTTCTTAAATCTTGGGACGTAAGAATTTCTCAAATCTCAAGTCGTTTCTTTACATTGTGCGAGCTGATCTTGGCTACTTTATAATCTATGGCTTAAGAGAGAAAAGGAAGAGCATCTAAAAGACGCACATAAAACACGCACGGAAAATAACCTATAATATCTAAATCTAAAACGTAAGTAATTAAATGTATTAAATGAATACAATGTTATATAATATTTTTTTTATTTTTCATCTTTTTATTTATTTTTCTGTATCAAATTATGCTTTATTTTATTAGCTTAACCTTTAGAGGACCGGCAAAAATTACACGAAATTATCAGTATTTTTTTCTCAAAAATTTATATATATGTATATACCTGCTCATGTCTGTCTTATACACCACTTGTCAAAGCTCGAGCCACTATAGAATTTTTGCGGTCCTCTAAAGGTTAAGTAATAAAATAAAGACTACAGAAAATAATTCATACAGAAAAAAATAAATAAAAAGTGAAAAATAAAAAATATTGTATAACATTGTATTTATTTAATACATTTAATTACTTACGTTTTAAATATTATACATTATTTTCCGTGTGTGTTTTATGTGCGTCTTTTAGGTGCTTTTCCTTTTCTCTCTTAAGCCATAGATTATAAAGTAGCCAAGATCAGCTCGCACAATGTAAAGAAACAACTCGAGATTTGAGAAATTCTTACGTCTCAAGATTTAAGAAATGACTATGAATTCGGGATAAATTTTCCATCTTGCCTTCATTGGCTGGATGAATTCTTCATCTTGCCTTCAGTGGCTGGATGAATTCTCCATCTTGCCTTCATTGACTGGATGAATTCTCCATCTTGCCTTCAATGGCTGGGTAGACTCAATCTTGCCTTCATTGGCTGGATGAATTCTCGGTATCCCAATTTTGGAATTTTGATTCATATTCAGATTTAGCGACTCAAAAAACCTTAGAATACCGAGTTTTGTGAAAATATGTTGATTTTTTGAAATTGGTGTCCGCCATATTGACCTGCCATTTTGAATTTTGGAATTTTGATATCACATTTGGATTTAGCGACCCAAAAAACCTTAGAATACCGAGTTTTGTGACCATCAGAGTTACTTTGTGTCAACGGATTTTGACCCACAAGGTACAATTTGTCTCCAACAGTCAAAGGGTTAAAAAGCGTTTTGATATTCGAATATATGTTTCTAGATTTGAGAACGAGTTTACAGCTTCAGAATATTTATAAAAAATAGTAACTTTATCTACAAATAATAATATAGTATATGTACGTACCTTGTTTCCGAATTGCACGAAATCTTTTAACACGCATTCGTGTTAATTTCCGATTTCTTTCTGTACGATCCATTCTGTATAATTATTACTTTATTTCAAACACTATATACACTACACGATATTATAACGTAACTGTAAACTCTTGATGTCAACTAGCTTAATCATCATATAATGGTTAGGCTAGGTTCATAAAATGGTCATGCGCACATTCGATAAAGAATTTTAGAGAAAACCTGATCAGGGCACTGTAAGGATTGCCTGAATCTGGCGCTAATAGAGCAGCCTTTATCCGGCGTTGACAGAGCCGGATCAGGCTTTCCACAATAAGGCATGCCGGAAAGTTACCTGATAGCGCCCGGAATAAAATTCAGGCAAACCATAACCATTTTCTACTCGGGAATTTATGCCATAGTCCATTGTTCTTATAACGGGAAGCTGTTCGCTGAGCGGTTCGTACAAGCGGCTGATGCAACACTGAACGTGTACGATCGTGTTCTTCAGCGTCGATAAAAAATTACAAGGAGAAGGGATTATTCCCCTCCTAAATTTTTCAAGCACAAATGTCAGCGTAGAAATTACGAGAAGTCTCGAGAACAAACGATATAATCTTAACCATACGCAAGCGGAAAAGGAATATGGGTGGATAGTGGAAGGGGAAAAAATTGACAACTATTTTTGATTAATAATATATTTAATTTTATAGTTAGACCATCACTTGGATGTACGTTTTTTTTCTTGTAAAGTACAATTGGTTACATGTATATTTTTATGGTCGGACCACCAATTGAATAGTTTAAATACATTTTGTAAATCGCAGTTTGATACATGTTTCTGGCAACGCAGCGTATACATAACGTTCAATTTATTCAAAGATTCAATGTCTTCATAATGTGCATCAATATTTTCGATATAGACTTCTTCTCTCGCGTCATCCAGTAACAGATCCCGCAGCCATTCTCGTTTTTCATGTCCCTTGACGTACACGATGGGTGATATCTCGTTCTCCGTCGCACCCATCACCGCCGTCGTAATCAAAGTTCTAGCCTTGCCGTATGAAATCATTCCGTCTTCCCATTGAATCCGTGATGATTCGCTGCAACCAGGATGCATATTGTTTTTCCGCTTTGGTGAGAAGCCACCATGGTTCGATGCTTCCAAAAATATAGTGAGAGAGAACGGATCTCTCTCTGAGAGCGGCAAACTCCTTCACGACAAAGTTTCTGCCGACGATAAAGCCTTGCAGATCCACGAATGTCGGTACGGACATGACGATGTTTTTTTATTGTTGTTGAAAAAAGACTGCGGTCGATCTCGATGCATCGTACATTTTATATCAATGCTGCGGCACTCAGGTGATTTTGCGCACTACGTTGGTCAACGGATTGTACTGAATTACGCGATCGTGTATAATGAGACAGTACGCGGTGGTATTTGCCGGTACATTCTCTTTGCACTCAAATTCCAATCTCACATCCACGGTGGCACTCTTGACGGACTCGTTTTGTCGTGAACAATCGATGACCACAAAAGGTCCTTTCTCTAAAAACGTAAGCACCGTACAAAACGTTTCATAGCAGGCACATCCGTAATAGGCTTGACAAAAACGTGCATACATATCATAAAGCATAGCACCATTTTTTTTTTATCTAAATCAGGTCATCGTATGGATAAAATTCAGAGTTCAAATAGAGTTTCACGTTGGTCAGTTTACAATCGTCGAATCGGCTCGTATCCTCAGACATGACGTTCTTTCGACCAGTCTGCAGCGCAAAAATAACGTATCGCTGTTTTTCAAGCTGACTCGTGGTTTTTACAGCTCACGAATGCTTGGTAGTGTTTTGCAACAGGGGGTACTCGTACAGGTCCCACGAACGAAAACCCATGTTGAGATATCGTCCGCTTTCCAAAGTACGCAGCATCGAAAGCTTATTTATCTCGTTCAGCATAACGTGAGGCATTCGCCATTGTATCTTGAATATGTTAATCACGGGCTCGAGTGCAGAATTTCCCACAACGTAATTGTTGTCGTTGCGTGCGCGTATTAAAATCAATTCATGACGAGCGTTAGTAACCACAGATTTGTAATCCTCGCAAAATCCCAATAGTGTATTCAGTGGTACGCAAAAGTTGAAGTATCCATTCAATATGACTGATGAAATATTCCATCCAGCATTTTGCATGATCGTTCCTTTGTCGTACGATAGCGATACATAGTTTTTGAGCGTGCTGGTAATTCCCACATTTCTGTTGCGATCAATTTCCACACCGTCAAGTTCGTATTGAATCTCATCGAACATGAATGCGACGCAATTATTTCCCAATGTCACATCAGATCCTTCGGCAGGTTTGTTTATTTTCCCTCGTTAATTTTCCCTCGATGTATAGAAGACTTTCACATGGCAACGTGTACAGATCCTGTTGCTGTATGGGTATTCTTATCTCGTCGCTATGTCCGAACGTCGTGTTGGCAAACGGATTGTACGTGTGAAACTCGATCTTGACGATGCGATCGTCGAAGATTGGCTCGTCCCCGATGTTGAGGATGTCAGTCATTGTTCACGTCAGACGTTTCACACCGTGAATCCCAAAAATTTTAAAAATTCAACGTTCGTTGCGTTGAGTTTTTTTTCCTGATACAACCGCGTGACTGAATATTGTCAAACGTTGACGTCGCTATCGTTCTCTCAAAGTTGGTCTGCTTGTCTCTCACGCGCTCCGATCTCAATACGAGCATCTCATGCGTCACACGCGTTACGTCGTCGTACGTGCACCTGATGGTGATCTCTTCTCCTCGAAAGTCGAGCAATCATCCGTCCTGATCGACGATGCGTATCGTTAAATCCGTAATGCTCCGTGCGACGATCGGCAGATAATTGATCTGCGTCGGCGTTTCCGATATCTTATATCCTGGTGGCACTCTCGGTGAAAATTCATGTATCGTGTGCACGGGTTTACTGTTGCAGTACGCGCCTGCGGTCACGTTACACTCAATGCGGATAACGTTCACGTTGATGATGTTAATCGGCATGTCCGATTCGTGCCACTGTCGCGGCTTCAGCACGCGGTATGATGAAAATCCCAGCAGCGATCCAATGTTGTTGGGCTCGCTAAAGTTTATTTTGTAGACGCATTTAATCTCGCTTTTTATCGTACTGTAATTAGCGCGGAGCATTGTCGGATATTCTTCATCTTCATCGTCGCTGGAACGAACGACGGGTCGCGGACGTTTTCGCGAAATTGCACGCCTCAAAAAATTATTTATGGCTTGCAGTTCGTACGATCCTTCGGGAATCGTAATTTCCAAATCGTTGTCAAAGTAAAATTTATTATTCGAAGCATTCACGTTCGGTATCGTATAATAAGTTTCAAAGTCCATTAGACCGAGTTCGTAATCGTCATCGCTCAAATCTATGGGTAGAAAGTAGTTTACGGCAAGGACACTGCTCTTTCCAGTTACCGTAAGCGTCAGCGACATGATGAAAGAAGCCGCTCAATGAATATTGAGTCCTCACGACACCTCGTCAAGCTTTAAATTCGCGCGTGTCGACTGTTTGGAGAAACCATAGACAGAAACCATAGACACCATAGACACCTGTCCACAGATGTTCTGATCATTGAACGTTGATAAGATGTGCGATTATATTCTATCGTCACACCGTCTCCGAAATACTGCGCGAGTTCTTTAGGCGGCCGAAGATTACCAAAACTGTCGAAATATACCACGTAATTTTCCCTCTTTGCATATGCCACCCAATGAATGCCGGGACCCGTCGCATCATCTAGATTTACGATACCGCTCTCGTTTCGATGTACACCGCTTATCGGTAATGCGTTACGCATCAAAACACCTCTAAAGTATGGTACACGCATGCGTCTTGCCAGTTGATCCAATTGTACGTTCGTTGTCACATACGTGGGCATTTTTAACGTTTTTTTTTAATGACGTTTTTTTTTCTTTTTGACTGTTACTCCCTGCCCGCGTTTGTACGGGGCGATTCACTCCTCGTTTGTTGCCCGTATACAGTCCGCGACCTTCCATCATGCGATTGTGGCGTTGTAGCTCCTCGAGCTGACGTCGCGCGGCTTTGCCATCGGTCACCACTTTTGCCATGCCAGCCGCTCCGCCGATCAAAAATCCGAGCGCACCCAACATTGGTAGAATCGGCAATATGCCGCTGCGTTTTGCTTCCGGAAGTATCCGTTTTTTTTCGCCGCCTTTTTCTTCGTCTTCGTTTTCATACCCATACCGATCTTCGTCTTGGCTTTCATCGCTTAGACAGCTGTGGCTGCGGCTTTCTCACCGACAGCGGAATCCCTCGCGACGATGCGTCTTCGCGCTTTTTCGACGAGTATCCGGTCCGCCGCGTGTCTCTCTGCGAGATCGTTACTCCGAGAATACGCTATGTCGTGATCGCGGCACGCCGCGTCCAGTGGATTTATACCCTGATCACCTCTCGTCAATCGCTTTTCCAAATGAGTGCCCGGGCCGCAAAACTGATAGCCTGGAATATGTAACTCGAAAGGAAGCGCGTTTATCGCACGATTCAGCAGACTGCCGCCTTTTACGGATTCGCTCGATGCCGTTGCTGACATGCGCCGCAATTCTTTATCAATGGTGGCGGACCGTCAATATGCGTTTGATGACACGGTAAATTATAATGTTCCAGGCACCGACGATGTTGTTGAATTTCGGGATCCGCTCTAATATCTTCTGGAAGTTTATCCCACGCATAATCTATATAATTAGAAAACTGCCGCAGTAGAATGATCTTCGGTATATACAATACTTCAATTGTTCGGCGGTTAAATCGTAAATATCACTGCCATCCGTCAGAAGCAAAAACATTTCGAATACTGAACGACTTGCGGTTTTGCACACATATAAATAGGCACGTTCTCACGACTCCATCATTGCATTTTTTGTTGCAAACATGCGGTTCGTGCAATAATCGCCGACGATCAAAGTGAATTTCGACGACAGATTACGGTCGATGGGAGACAACGCGGAAAAGCAACGCAAGCACGGTACAATGCTACCGAGTACTATACCGCGCGATCGTTTGCGACCCTTCGAATTGCGGTAAAACCAACGTTTTGATAAGTTTACTGGAAAGTCCACACGGTGTACGTTTCGAGAATGTGTATGTGTGCTCAAAGTCGTTGCAACAGCCAAAATATCAGTACTTGGAGAATCTTATGACATCGATCGACGAAATTGGCTACTTTGCATTCTCCAATAACAGTGACGTTGTAACAGTGGATTCTCGATTGTGCTGCGGATAGCCGCGGGAATCCAGTGTTTGGGCGGCGGGATCAAAGGTTGAGTAATGAGGCGTTCGTATTCCCTTATAACTACGTTTATTCTAATGCTACTATTATATACAATATTTACAGTTCCGGTACTGCCGGATTAAGGATGTGTTCGCTGGCGCTAATGCGCGTGAATGCGGCTTAACAGCCGTCGGAAACGTTCGGCTCGGTCCGCCGTCGTTCGGCGGTGTGAACTCGCTGATTGTCGTCGGGCGGAACCGGCGGGCTTCGTGGTATTTCGGCGGCGCGACGCTGATCGTGGAGATCGGGCGGAATCGGCGGACTTCGCGGTATTTCGGCGGCGCGACTCTGCTCGCGGAGATCGGACGGAGTCGGCGGACTTCGCGGTATTTCGGCGGCGCGGCTCTGGCTACAGAGATCGGGCGGAATCGGCGGATTCCATCTTGCTTCGGCGGTGCGGTTGCGGATTAATTCGCGGTGCGAATTAAAGGGATGCTAGGAGAGGTGGAGGATCTCTCATCACGAGGCGGGGTTGTCACTCAGCTCGTGACTTGCCACTCAACACGTGGTCTTCGGAAATAACTACTCAGCTTGTAGTCGGCTTGGTATGCAGGCGGACAATAGTCGTTCAGCGCACGACTCTCGTAGATGCTCAACTCGCACCCTGGAGGACTTGCTCGCTCAGCACGCGGGCGGATAGGATCCGGAGACTATGTCCCGGTGGAAAGACCTGCTCAGCACGCTGGTCGTAGGGAACATGTTTTCTACCGAAAAATCGGCGTTATTTATACTCGCAGGTCGGTGGCAGGAGGGTTGGTGCGGCGCGGAAACAATTGTTTATACCGGGGGTGACTCGTTACAGTAACGTTTCGTTACACCGTCATTCCACCGAGCGAGGCGCGTCCAAACTCAATCTTCATCTTCGATGACGTGGCATGCGATAAACGAGACGTAGTGAGAGAATATTTCTCGATGAATCGACACTCGAACGTCGATTGTTTCTATCTATGTCAGTCGTACGCGAGAATACCAAAACATCTCATACGCGACAACGCCAATTTACTAATCCTGTTTAAACAGGATGGTACCAACTTGAAACATGTGTACAACGATCACGTGAATATATACCGACATGTCAATGAATTTTGTGCGTTATGTCGCGGTTGTTGGCATCGCGAGTATAGATTCGTAGTGATAGACAAGGACAGCTCGTTTAATAACGGATGATACAGAAAAGGATTTAACGTATTCGCAGTACCGCGAAGCGGCTAGTCGTTACCGATACCTCGTTGTAGTCAAACGTGCGCGATCGACGTTTCTTTCAACATGGCTGGGAGCAGTGAGCGCGAAAAGATTGTGAGGGAGATTGAGAAAACGAGCGAATCCATCCGCAAGAAATATCGCGCTTTGAAGACCGGTAAAATCGAGAACGATATCGTGACGAAGAGACACCTCGGACCAATTATCGAGCCGCTGCAAAAAATCGTTGACAATTCTAGCGCGTACGTGATAAAAGACGAACCGGTGTCGCGTAACGATGACGAGGGATTGAAATGCCGGCCGTCCAGAAACGTGAAAAGGATGCGATATGGAGTAAGATGAAGAGGAAACGAGTGGATCGCTCGTTAATCGAATCACCTGAATCTCCGAAGCGATATAGGTTAAACGACGGCGACGATGCACCGTTGACCTCTACACCGACGATCGAAAACGTACAACCGATGACGGCGACGACAACGAACGATATCCTCACGACCGCGAATGTTTTCGAAACTAAGGACGATTCACTCGCAACAGTCGTTCAAGGTCAGATGCAAACGGTGAAGAGTCAAGAAGCGTTGCGTGGTCATTTGTGTCCGTTTAGTCAAAAATACATTTTGCCTGTCCTACGCGGTGACACAGAGAGCGGTATAGATAAAGTGTACGGCGTTTATCTCGGCAAGGATGGAATGATGCTCGGTAGCAAACGTTTCGACGTGGACGACAACGATAACATACTCGTTGACGGTGTGAAATACATCGGTACGCCCGGTAGTAGTAAAGCTATGCCGGTTCTAACTCAAATTGGGGTGGGGGTATGACGTCACGCGGAGTGGGGGTATGACGTCACGGGGGGGATTAATTAATCAATTAAATTAATCAACTAATCAATTAAATTAATCAAGCAATCAATTAAATTAATCAATCAATCAATTAAATTAATCAAAACAATTAAATTAATCGATCAATCAATTAAAAAATCAATTTTTCCGATTTCTCCTAATAAAAAAGAAATAAATAATCAATCAATTAAATTAATCGATCAATCAATTAAAAAATCAATTTTTCAATTTCTACTTATAAAAATTTATAAATAATAAATAAATAAATAAAAAACCTATGAATCACTCAGTTTTTATAAAATATCCGGCGCCTGAAGATAAGATATTCTAGTGCGTCACGCTGTGCGATGTGTTTAAACATTGTCACAAATTCCTAAAATTTTTTCTTATCTTTTTCTTTGTTCAAAAGGGTCAGAACAACAATAAGACCCCCCAAAAAACATCAATTCCGAGTTCCATGACTCACTCAGTTTTTATAAATTTCCGACGCTGGAAGATAAGATTAGATATTCTAATGCGTCACACGCTGCACGATAGTGTTTAAACAACATTTTTTTTGTCACAAATTTCTAAAAATTTTTTTCTTATCTTTTTTGTTCAAGGGACAATAAGACCCAAAGAAACATAAATTCCGATTTCTATAAATTCTATCAATTAGTCAGTTTTCATAAATATCCGGCGTCGGAAGATTAGATATTCTAGTGCGTCACCGGGTTACATGCAAACCTTTCCGTCCCCCCCCCCCAAAAAAACATTAACGTGTTATTGGGTAGTTTTGAAAATTCCATCTCTTTAAGATTAAAACAAGACCCTTTTTCCGAACGCTCGTGACAGCTCGCCGGACCCGGGGTTCGAAGGGTTAATCGTGAGAAACGAGAGTTTTCGAGATAAAAGATAATCCTTTATTCTGACAATAGCGAATTTCTTATAGTACAAGACGCGATCGTGGATGATATATACAGTGACGTGAAGCGGGCGGTGTAATGAAATGACAATGGTGTATACAATGACGTTGGATGAATTACGCGATACAATGTTAACGGTTTCGAGTTTCCGATTTACGGGGTGGTAACGTTGGCGGTATAATAGGTCCCGATACGTGAGGTGCGCGGTAGCGTCGTGCGTTGTGTGGTACGCGCGGTAGCGTGGCGAGTCGGCGCTCGTGGTGTGATCACGCGGTAAGCGCGTGATGCGATGTCGCGTATCAATGGCCGGAGTATTTTAAAGGACCGCGTATTTCGTTGCCGTAACAATGGCAGGTCGCGTTGCGGTGACTGATACGTGTAGATGAAGGTGCGGAATTGCGGGTGGTCGCGTAGAGGAGACGACCGGGCCGAGAACGCTCGGCGGTAACGGAGAACGCTCCGCTGCACTCTGGTCGGTGTCTCAGGGATATGGCACGGGTGTTCGGTGCTGGTACGGGAGTCGAGAACTCTCGACGGAGGCAGAGAACGCTCTACCCCACGCGGATGACACCGAGACAGGTTTTGTTGAGGATGCGATCTGCCGAGAACGCTCGGCGGAAGCAGAGAACACTCTACTCCCTGGTGTTGTCGCTCTAGGAAACGGATTGAGGATTGCTTGCTTGCTTCGGCTTAATGCTTCGGCTTGCTCGCTCCGGAATCAGTACTTTTCTAATTGCGAGTGTCTTTTTATACCCAACACGCGCTGATTACCACGGGAAGGGGATTATCTCCCGCCATCGGTATACGCGTGCCGGGTATAGGAGCGGGGAGTCGGTTTCGGTTGTCGCTCGGCGCTCGGTCCTTTCCGGATCCGTTCGGTTCTGATAGCGCGAGGCCGTTAGCCTCAAGCGTTATCTGGTATATAATAGTTTAAAAATAATGTGGGGCGCACCGCGCCCCGTTCTGCCGTTTGGTCGGATATTTTGACCGGCAGTACGATGCTTTCTGGGGAGCATCGTTACATCACCCCCTTCGTCGCACAGCGCGAAACATAGGCGCTGAATCGCTCCTATTTCTTTTTTACCGATCGCACCTGACCGCAGGCGTTAAAGCGCACGTGCTACCGGTTCGCTCCGAGCCGGGCCTTGTACTCGCGCGAGACGTGTGCCGCAAAGTACGGCACGTCCACGGTGACTCCCGGGGCGACTTCCACGCTAATTGATAGTGGCGGTAATGGCCCTATCGGCCGTGCGGGTTCCAGCTCGGGTTGTTTTGGTCCGGGTGGTGGTAGTCGGGCCTTCGGTGTTAGCGGGGGCGGTGTTTCCAGGAGCCAGGCCTGCTTCCTCCTGTTCGCGGCGTCCGACCGCTGAATGACCGCGTCTACCTTTGGTATGGTACGCACTGGTGGCGGCGTGGGTGTTACCGGTGGATCTGACTCTCGGCGGAGTCGCGTCCATCGCTCGTCCATGGCGGGCTCGGCGAGGTTGTATTCCCCCGTGCCTTGGAGCAGTTCTTCGATTTCGCGCAGAATATCCTTCTCCATGGTCGGTTAGAATCGGAATGATCGGTTTGAACGCGTTTGTCGTTGTGCTGGTTGTTCGTTTATTCGACCTCGCTTGTGTTGTTGGTGTCGTCGGTGGGGGCTGCTATTTTCAAATCTTTTACATGGATATGCCGAAACCATTTCCCCTTCTCGTCGCGCAGGTCTACGATCACCGGGGAAATGATTTTCCGGACCTCGAGTGGCCCGGTATATTTAGGCGCTAGCTTCGCGTTAAAACCGGTCGCTTTGTTGGAGAGCGAGTGTTCTTTTTTCCATACGCGGTCGCCGATGACGGGTCTCCATTGTCGGCGTCGCAGGTCATAGTATTTCGCCTGACGTTGGAATGCCCGCGCTAGGTTGATGCGTACTAGCTCGTATGCGTCTTCGAGACGCTGTCGCAGCGCGAGGGGTGGGACAGCCGCGTTCCGTGAGGATGGTTCCTCCGGCCGGCGCAACTCGCGTCCGTGGTTCAGGAATGCGGGTGAAAAACCGGTCGCGTCGTGGTGGGCGGTATTGAACGCGAATTGGATTTCCAACAGATGTTCGTCCCACGATCGGTGTCGCCGGTCAACGTATTGAGAAATCATGGTTTTGACTGTACGGTTCGTGCGTTCGACCGGGTTGCACTGCGGCGCGTATGGGGGTGTAAACACGTGCTTAATGCCTAACGCGTTTAGCGCTCGAGATAGTTCGCTGGATTTTAATTGAGTGCCGTTGTCTGATAGCAGTTCGGTCGGGCAACCGTGGCGAAGGATGATCGCGTCGGTGATTGCGTGCAGGACGGCGGGGGTGGTAGCGCGGCGGAGGGGCCGGATCTCTATCCACTTTGTGAAGCGGTCCTGCATATTAAGTTTCCAGGTATGACCGTTTTTTGAGCGCGATAACGGGCCGATAAGGTCCACCGTAACTTGTTGCCAAGGGTGGTCGATATTCGTGGCGTGGAGTGTTCCGAGCGGCCGCCGTTGCTCGGCCTTGTGCGCCAGGCAGTTTCGGCAATTTTGCACATAACGAGCGATCTCGCGAAACATCCCCGGCCAATAATAATGCGGCGCGATCCGCGCGATGGTCTTTGCGGTCCCCAGGTGCCCCGCGGTGGGATGGTCGTGGTAACGGGCTAAAAGTTCCGGTCTCCCTTCCTTCGGGACGCATTCCTTCCATTGTTCTTCCGGTGCGATATCTTTAAAGTCGAGGTGGTGTAAAATGTGCCGGTGCAGTTTGCCGTTCGTGATTCGGTAATCAGGGTGGCCCCGGGGGTCTGCCTGCGTCAGTTGCCACTGCTTGCGATACCATGGGCATGTAGTTGCGGTGATATTAGCGACCACTGGTCGTCGGGAGAGGGCGTCGACTACCTTGTTTAGGGTCCCCCTTCGGTACTTGATTTCGAACGAGTATTGTTGGAGTTCGAACGCCCATCGGCCGAGGCGTCCAGATGGGGACTCGAGCTTCTGCAGCCAGCGGAGCGACTGGTGGTCGGTCACCACGGTAAAATGGTAGCCCTCGAGGTAGCCCCTCATCCGTCGGATTCCCCATAACACTGCTAGGCATTCGAGTTCGGTCGCGCTGTAATTTCGTTCGGCGGTGTTCAACGTGCGGCTCGCGTAGGCAATTACTCTTTCCCCCCTGGGAAGTATTGCGTGAGGACGGCTCCCAGTCCGGTAGAACTCGCGTCGGTCTGTAGTACGAATACCCTGGTGAAATCGGGGCATGCCAGCACCGGGGCGGATGTTAAGGTGTCCTTCAGTTTTTCGAACGCCGCTTGTTCGGGTGGTCCCCACGCTCACCTTGCGTGTTTTCTTGTCAGGGCGGTCAGCGGAGAGGCTACGGTGGCGAAGTCTGGAATGAACCGACGGTACTAGGACGCCACCCCGAGGAATTGTCGTATCTGTCGTACGGTCCGGGGCATTGGCCATTCTTTGACGGCTCTCACTTTCTCCGGGTCCGTTCGTATTCCCTCCTGGTCGATCACGTGACCCAGGTACTTGAGCTGGCTGACGCCGAATCGGCATTTCTCAGGGTTCAGTCGTAACCGGGCGTCGCGGAGGCGGCGGAATACTTCTCGCAAGGAGTCTAGATGTCCGTCAAACGTTTGGTTGCAAATAATAATGTCGTCGAGGTATACAAAGACGTGCGGCTCTAGTTCCGGCCCTAATATGGAGTCCAATAACCGCTGAAACGTGGCGGGTGCGGAGTGTAACCCGAACGGCATTACGCGGAACTGCATCAGCCCTTTTCCTGGCACCGTAAAAGCAGTGATCGGACGACTTTTGGGCGTTAGTGGAATCTGCCAGTAACCATTTTTTAGGTCTAAGGTGGTCAAATATTGTGCCCCGCTTAACTTGTCGAGGGTGGCCGCTATCTGCGGTAAGGGGCATCCGGTTCTGTGACCTGGTTCACCCGCCGGAAGTCGATGCAGAACCGCGGCTTTCCGTCCTTTTTCTTTACTATGACCACCGGGGAGCTCCATGGGCTGTGTGACGGCTCAATGATGTTATTCTTCAACATCTCTTCCACCTCTTTGTCGATGACGGCCTGCATGGCCGGGTTTCGAGGTCGGTATCGCTGCTTAATTGGTGGTCCTTTGGTGACCCGGATTTCATGTTGTATTTTGTCGGTCGGTCCTTGGACATTTTCGAATAAGGCGAGCTCCGTTTGTAGGAAGCTCTTTAACCTGACCGCCTCGGCATCCGAGCTTGCCGCTAATTCCGTGGCCGGTGCTGTTGCGGGGTGACTATGCCATTGGGGCGGTGGCGGGATACTCCTCCGGGTTCGTCCCCATAGATCCACGCCGATTAGCATGGCGCTTTCCAGTGTCGGCATGACTTGGAACGTATGGGTATATGTTCGGTGTCCCACGCGAATCGGGCAGGTAACAGTGCCCTGTGTGTGTGAGCTCGTGCCGTCCGCTAGCTGCACCTGGCCATCGGTCATAACGACGTTGAATCCCTCTTGCTCTAGTCGCTGTGCGGTGTTGGCATTGATAAAAGATGCCTCTGATCCGGTGTCCAGCAGTGCCTCGATTGGTCGTTGATGGATGTGTACAATCAGATGCGGTCGCGGTGTGAATTTCATTCGGAGGGCCGGGGCGCGGCCGCTTTTTCCCCGGACCCGTCGCGGTTTCCCGGCGTCGGGTGGCATTCTTTCGTTAGTACGCCGTCTTTCCCGCATTGTGAGCAAAATTTTTGGGGAATTCGGCGACAATCGAACCGCGTGTGGCCGTGCTGTTTGCACCGCCAACAGCACTCCCGTCGGTCGTATGTGGCAGCGGCGGCGGTGGCGGTGTGTTTCGGGGCTGCCTGACGGGTTCGGCACTGCTCCTCGATTTCCTCGATCTCGCTTATGCGTCGGAGTAAATCTCCCGTCCGGCGTACGGTCTCCCGAGGTATGTGAAGTTTGAACCGCGGGTGCATATTTTCGTATAGATTATCGATTTGGTCGGCGCTGGAATATCCCCCGGCCCTACGCATCGTGGTGCCCAGGTCGGTCGCGAATTTCCGGTACGATTCATCCGGTTTCTGGAGTCGCGCCTGGATCTCGCGGACCAGCTGTTGTCGGTAGCGTCGCTGCCAGAAATACTCGCGGAAATCCTGCACAAAGTCCTCCCATTCGAGCCACTGTTCGCGGTTGTTCCGGTACCATAATAGGGCCTCGCCCTTGAATAATTCGGGGAGACCGCTGAGGAGTTGGTCGTCGCTTAAACGGTACGCGACCTTCAGCTCCTCCAGCCGTTCGAGGAAGGCCACCGGATCCTTCCCTTCGAAATGGCATCCCCATTCCCGTATCTGGTTTACGGCTTTTACGTGCGTGTGGGCATGGTCGGTGGGATCGACGGGCATCGTGATCTGCGGGGGCGCGTTTGCGTCCGATCGTGGGGTGCGGAAGCTGTCGGGATGCTGGGTCGCGTATTGGCTAACGCACCGTCGGAGGTCCTCAAGCGTGCCCTCGGTTTCGAGCCCGAGTTTCTCGGCCTCGTCGATAAGTTCGCTTTTTGTGAGGCGGTAAATCCAGGTTTTCGGCATGTCTTTTATCTCTTCGGTTCTCGTGTCTCGCGGTACTTTAAAACGGTCCCTGTTCGGGCGCCATAAAACAAGACCCTTTTTCCGAACGCTCGTGACAGCTCGCCGGACCCGGGGTTCGAAGGGTTAATCGTGAGAAACGAGAGTTTTCGAGATAAAAGATAATCCTTTATTCTGACAATAGCGAATTTCTTATAGTACAAGACGCAATCGTGGATGATATATACAGTGACGTGAAGCGGGCGGTGTAACGAAATGACAATGGTATATACAATGACGTTGGATGAATTACGCGATACAATGTTAACGGTTTCGAGTTTCCGATTTACGGGGTGGTAACGTTGGCGGTATAATAGGTCCCGATACATGAGGTGCGCGGTAGCGTCGTACGTTGTGTGGTACGCGCGGTAGCGTAGCTAGTCGGCGCTCGTGGTGTGATCACGCGGTAAGCGCGTGATGCGATGTCGCGTATCAATGGCCGGAGTATTTAAAGGACCGCGTATTTCGTTGCCGTAACAATGGCAGGTCTCGTCGCGGTGAGTGATACGTGTAGATGAAGGCGCGGAATTGTGGGTGGTCGCGTAGAGGAGACGACCGGGCCGAGAACGCTCGGCGGTAACGGAGAACGCTCCGCTGCACTCTAGTCGGTGTCTCAGGGATATGGCACGGGTGTTCGGTGCTGGTGCGGGAGTCGAGAACTCTCGACGGAGGCAGAGAACGCTCTACCGCGCGTCCCGTATTCTGGTAGGAACCCGTGGGTGACAACCGGTCGAGAACTCTCGACGGAGGCAGAGAACGCTCTACCCCACGCGGATGACACCGAGACAGGTTTTGTTGAGGATGCGATCTGCCGAGAACGCTCGGCGGAAGCAGAGAACACTCTACTCCCTGGTGTTGTCGCTCTAGGAAACGGATTGAGGATTGCTTGCTTGCTTCGGCTTAATGCTTCGGCTTGCTCGCTCCGGAATCGGTACTTTTCTAATTGCGAGTGTCTTTTTATACCCAACACGCGCTAATTACCACGGGAAGGGGATTATCTCTCAAATTGTTAGTTACAAATTGCATATTTTTTCTTAAAAACAACTATGTGCTTTCTTGACACCAATTGGTTCCTCTCATTATTCTGTGCATAAAAGTATTGAGGTAAGGTCATCGAAAAGTAAATATTTTACGAGATATTTTACAGTTTATGTAAAATTATGAAATTATTTCAAGCTTTATAACTCGGAAAATACTTAATAAAAAAATACTTTATTATAGTGTTTTGGAAAGCTCTTGAAGTCAGCTACAAGAATATGTAATAAAAAATAGGGGATGCCATTTAAAAAAATTGAGGTGACTTTCATGTAACTTTCAAATAATTCTTCAAGGTCAAACCAATGGTATCATCTTATGGGCCCCTCGAAACCAAATAACTTTTGTCTGAAAAATTTTTCTCTCCCGGACTTGGTTTTCGAAATATTCGACTGGATATTTTATAATGGGACACCCTGTTTATATAAATTTATGATTCTTACCCATCAGATCTTTTATCACATTCAATCGGAACGTAATAATTTATGCCGTAGTCCATTGTTCTTATAACGGGAAGTTGTTCGCTGAGTGGTTTGTACAAGCGGCTGATGCAACACTGAACGTGTACGATCGTGTTCTTCAGAGTCAATAAAAAATTACATGGGGAAAGGATTATTCCTCTCCTAAATTTTGAAGCACCAATGTCAGCGTAGAAATTACGAGAACAAGCGATATAATCTTAACCATATGCAAGCGGAAAAGGAATATGGGTGGATAGTGGAAGGGGAAAAAATTGACAACTATTTTTGATTAATAATATATTTATTTTTATAGTTAGACCATCACTTGGATGTACGTTTTTTTTCTTGTAAAGTACAATTGGTTACATGTATATTTTTATGGTCGGACCACCAATTGAATAGTTTAAATACATTTTGTAAAGCGCAGTTTGATACATGTTTCTGGCAACGCAGCGTATACATAATATTCAACTTATTCAAAGATTCAATGTCTTCATAATGTGCATCAATATTTTCGATATAGACTTCTTCTCTCGCGTCATCCAGTAACAGATCCCGCAGCCATTCTCGTTTTTCATGTCCCTTGACGTACACGATGGGTGATATCTCGTTCTCCGTCGCACCCATCACCGCCGTCGTAATCAAAGTTCTAGCCTTGCCGTATGAAATCATTCCGTCTTCCCATTGTAATCCGTGATGATTCGCTGTCAACCAGGATGCATGCTGTTTTTCTGCTTTGGTGAGAAGCCACCATGGTTCGGCGCTTCCAAAAATATAGTGAGAGAAAACGGATCCCTCTCTGAGAGCGGCAAACTCCTTCACGACAAAGTTTCTGCCGACGATAAAGCCTTGCAGATCCACAAACGTCGGTACGGACATGACGATGTTTTTTTATTGTTGTTGAAAAAAAACTGCGGTTGATCTCGATGCATCGTACATTTTATATCAATGCTGCGGCACTCAGGTGATTTTGCGCACTACGTTGGTCAGCGGGTTATATTGAACCACGCGATCGTGTATAATGAGACAGTACGCGGTGGTATTTGCCGGTACATTCTCTTTGCACTCAAATTCCAATCTCACATCCACGGTGGCGTTCTTGACCGATTCGTTTTGTCGAGAACAATCGATGATCACGAATGAACCGTATCGTAAAAAAGTCGTGACAGTGAGACTCGGTTCGAGATATTCGTATCCGTAGTAGCCCTTACAGAAACGTGCGTATATGTCGTACAAAATCGACCATCTGTTTTTATCAAAATCCAGATTCATATCATCGTACGGATAACATTCCGAGTTCAGATAGAGTTTCACGTTGGTTAGTTTACAGTCGTCGAAACGACTCGTATCCTCAGACATGATGTTCTTCCGACCAGTCTGCAGCGCAAAAATAACGTATCGCGGTTTTTCTAGTTGATTCGCGGTTTTTACAGCCCACGAATGTTTGGTAGTGTTCTGCAACAGGGGGTACTCGTACAGGTCCCACGAACGAAAACCCATGTTGAGATATCGTCCGCTTTCCAAAGTACGCAGCATCGATAGCTTATTTATCTCGTTCAGCATAACGTGAGGCATTCGCCATTGTATCTTGAATATTTCGATCACGGGCTCTAGCGTCGAACTTCCCACCAGGCAATTGTTATCGTTGCGCGCGCGTATTAAAATCAACTCGTGACGAGCGTTGATCACCACGCGTTTGTAATCCTCGCAAAATCCCAACAACATGTAGAGCGGTATGCAAAAATTAAAATATCCGTGTGCATTGGTCTGCGCATCCCAGCCGGCATTCCTCATGATGACGTTTCTATCAGACGATACCGTGACGTAATTCTTGAGCGTGCTTGTAATTCCCACGTTTCTGTTACGATCAATCTCCACACCATCGAGTTCGTATCGAATTTCATCGAACGTGAATGCGACGCAATTATTTCCCAATGTTACATCAGATCCCTCGGCAGGTTTGTTTATCGTTAGTTTCCCCTCGATGTATAGAAAACTTTCACATGGCAACGTGTACAGATCCTGTTGCTGTATGGGTATTCTTATCTCGTCGCTGTATCCGAATGTCGTGTTGGCGAACCGATTGTACGTATGAGACTCGATCTTGACGATGCGATCGTCAAAGATTGGCTCATCCTTGATGTTGAGGATGTCGGTCATTGTCGCGTAGATCAAACGTTTCGCACCGCGAATCCCAAAGATTTTAGCAATTCAACGTTCGTTGCGTTGAGTTTCTTTTTCTTGATACAACCACGTGACTGAATATTGTCAAACGTTGACGTCGCTATAGTTCTCTCAAAGTTGGTCCGCTTGTCTCTCACACGCTCCGATCCGTTCAATACGAGCATCTCATGCGTCGCACGCGTTATCGCCGTCGTCGTCGTACGTGCAACCTGATGGTGATCTCTTCTCCTCGAAAGTCGAGCAATCGTCCGTCCTGATCGACGATGCGTATCGTTAAATCCGTAATGCTCCGTGTGACGATCGACAGATAAATGATTTGCGTTGGCGTTTCCGATATCTTATATCCTGGTGAAAATTCATGTATCGTGTGCACGGGTTTACTGTTGCAGTACGTGCCCGCGGTCACGTTACACTCAATGCGGATAATGTTCACGTTGATGATGTTAATCGGCATGTCTGATTCGTGCCACTGTCCCGGCTTCAGCACGCGGTACGATGAAAAAATCTCAGCAGCGGTCCAATGTTGTTAGGTTCGCTAAAGTTTATTTTGTAGACGCATTTAATCTCGCTTTTCATCGTACTGTAATTAGCGCGGAGCACTATCGGATATTCTTCATCTTCATCGTCGACGGGTCGCGGACGTTTTCGCGAAATTGCACGCCTCAAAAAATCATTTATGGCTTGCAGTTCGTACGATCCCTCGGGAATCGTAATTTTTTCCAAATCGTTGTCAAAGTAAAATTTATTATTCGAAGCATTCACGTTCGGTATCGTGTAATAAGTTTCAAAGTCCATTAGACCGAGCTCGTAATTGTCATCGCTCAAATCTATGGGTGGAAAGTAGTTTACGGCAAGGACACTGCTCTTTCCGGTCAACGTAAGCGTCAGCGACATGATGAAAGAAGCCCCTCAATGAATACTGAGTCCTCACGACACCTCGTCAAGCTTTAAATTCGCGCGTGCCGACTGTTCGGAGAAACCATAGACACATCTGTCCACAGATGTTCTGACCGTAACGTTGATAAGATGCGTGATTATATTCTATCGTCACACCGTCTCCGAAATACTGCGCGAGTTCTTTAGGCGGCCGAAGATTACCAAAACTGTCGAAATACACCACGTAATTTTCCCTCTTTGCATACGCCACCCAATGAGTGCCGGGACCCGTCGCATCATCTAGATTTACGATACCGCTCTCGTTTCGACGTACACCGCTTATCGGTAATGCGTTACGCATAAAAACACCTCTAAAGTATGGTACACGCATGCGTCTTGCCAGTTGATCCAATTGTACGTTCGTTGTCACACCCGTAGGCATTTTTAACGTTTTTTTTTTAATGACGTTTTTTTCTTTTTTTTGGCTATTACTCCCTGCCCGCGTTTGTACGGGGTGAGATACACTCCTCGCCCATACTTGTACGGAGCGAGATACAGTCCGCGACCTTCCATCGTGCGATTGTGGCGTTGTAGCTCCTCGAGCTGACGTCGCGCGGCTTTGCCATCGTTCACCACTTTTGCCACGCCAGCCGCTCCGCCGATCAAGGATCCGAGCGCACCCAACATTGGTAGAATCGGCAATATGCCGCCGCGTTTTGCTGCCGGAAGTATCCGTTTTTTCTTCGCCGCCTTTTTCTTCGTCTTCGTTTTTATACCCATACCGATCTTCGTCTTGGCTTTCATCGCCGCCCAGACAGCTGTAGCTGCGGCTCTCTCACCGAGAGCGGAATCCTTCGCGACGATGCGTCTTCGCGCTTTTTCGGCGAGTATCCGGTCCGCCGCGTGTCGCTTCGCGAGATCGTTACTCCGAGAATACGCTATGTCGTGATCGCGGCACGCCGCGTCCAGTGGATTTATACCCTGATCACCTCTCGCCAATCGCTTTTCCAAATGAGTGCCCGGGCCGCAAAACTGATAGCCGGGAATATGTAACTCGAAAGGAAGCGCGTTTATCGCACGATTCAGCAGACTGCCGCCTTTTACGGATTCGCTCGACGCCGTTGCTGACATGCACCGCAATTCTTTATCAATGGTGGCGGACCGTCAATATGCGTTTGATGACACGGTAAATTATAATGTTCCAGGCACCGACGATGTTGTTGAATTTCGGGATCCGCTCTAATATCTTCTGGAAGTTTATCCCACACATAATCTATGTAATTAGAAAACTGCCGCAGTAGAATGATCTTGGGTATATACTTCAATTGTTCGACGGTTAAATCGTAAATATCACTGTCATCCGTCAGAAGCAAAAACATTTCGAATACTGAACGATTCGCGGTTTTGCGCACATATGTGTATAAATAGGCACGTTCTCACAACTCCGTCATTGCATTTTTTTGTTGCAAACATGCGGTTCGTGCAACAATCACCGACGATCAAAGTGACTAATTTCGATGATAGATTACGGTCGATGGGTGTACGGAATGGAGCCTTGAGGTTTGGATAGCAAGTAACGAGCACGCACACACAGAAATGATTCACACGCAAGTTTTGCCCAAATACTAACAGAATATATTTCACACACAGTCAAAAGTATAAGTCAAGTTTATAAATATGTACAGAAATGTTAACACTTTCAGATTGCACTGGTGAAGCACGGACAGTGCGAGTCCGCGGCGAACCGCACGGTGCGAGTTCGAAAGCGTTCAAGACGCGTGAACACACGAGTTCCGCGAACGCGTGGAGCACGCGACTCCAAGAAAGTGCGCGTACACAGCGAGCAAAGTAGACGACTTTGCTATCGCGAAACCGCTCGAGATCGGATAAAGTGCGATTATCCGATATAACGTGCGAATCACAATGTGCGTTTTACAGCGAAGAGAAATGCGGATCGTACCTGAGTAGCTCGAAGCAGACTAGCAATCGTCCCCTCTCCGTAATTGCTTTTATACCGCGCTTTTCCAGAATGTTCCCCTCTGTCGTCATTTCCTTTCGAAGGAAATGACGCCAGAAAGGGAACACGCCAGAAAAGCCTGGAAAGTTCCGATAAACAATTAGGGGACGATCGCAAGGTTTTTGAATGTTTAGAAGAACGGCAGCGCCGCCGTCTCTCTACTAGAGCGCGCGCCGCGTGAGCGCGGCTAAGTTTGACAATGTATTGCTAGTGGGACTCAAGTCCCGCGTACAGAGTAAATGGAGAGCAACGACAGCAATGCGTGCGATGCACCACACATCACTGCCGCTACTCTCCGTATATCAGGGCTGCATTGCACCACCCATGTTGCACAGGCCATGCAACACAGGCAATGCAATGCAGCGTGATGAAGGCTCGGCGGAGCCCCTCGTTCGCTCGCGAACATTCCGCCCGCTTCCGGTATTTTACCGGACGAATTTACTGATTTGCATCGCGCGCGGCGAGCGCGCGAAGCGCGTGAAGGATGCTGCTAAGTGTCGCGCGAGCCGCGGCGTGGTGTCGCGAGCGGCGTACTTGCGCTCGGCGCAAGTAGTGGTACCTGCGGGGTACACGTAATTCGCGACGCACGTGTTCACCACGTGCCGTGTCGCGACATCAGCTGATCGCACAATTACGCGCACGAGTTGCTAAGTGCTGGTTGGGAAGAACGTTGTGCTCGCCGGAACACGCATTTGACGGCCCGCGGTGTGGCGCCGTCGCGAACACCAACGCGTGCAGCGAAGTTAGTGAAAGTGAAGTAGTGATGAAAATAAACGAAGTACAATGAAGTGCAAATGAATGAAGTGCAAAGTGAGTTTTGTGACAAAAAAGGTGCGCACGGTGTGAATCAGTTGCCAGTCGTGTCTCGTGCGTCGCCAGTGCCAGTGTCCGACTCGACTGGCAGGAAAACTATTTTGGTGAGTGGCCGGGCGCTCGCCGCAGAGCGCATTGAGTGGCGGTTTAACCCACCGGCCGCACCACACGTGAAACTCGAGGTGGCCGTTCGGACGCCGACCACGCGCACCTGACCATCGTCACCCGGATACAGTGCCGTGATGCGTGCCAGTGGCCACCGTGCCGGTGATGTTATTTCTCTCCGCACGAGACACAACTGGCTGATACGCGGATTCGAGGTGGCCGTTCGCCACTTGGGTCGCTCGGCCAAGCGGTGAATATATTCCTGGGACCACCGCTGCCAAAAATAGTCCCTCATTTGTTGCACGTGTTGCCAACGCGTAAGACGGTTTGTCGCGACGTCCACGAGTGTCGGCTCTGGCACAGCCAGCAACGACGTGCCGACCAAGAAGTGGCCGGGAGTAAGTGCCGCGATGTCGTCGGGATCGTCGGAAAGGGGGGCGATCCGTCGCGAATTGAGGCACGCCTCCACCTGCGCGAGGAAAGTCGCCATCTCCTCGTATGTGAGGGTAGTATCGCCTAGCACCCGCCGCAAGTGGTGCTTTACCGCCGCTTCCCACAGGCCGCCGAAGTGTGGTGGGGCCGGTGGGTTAAACCGCCACTCAATGCGCTCTGCGGCGAGCGCCCGGCCAATGCGCTGAGCTTCCAGATTGCTGGCTGTGAACAGGGCCCGCAGCTCAGCTTCCGCACCTGTAAAATTCGTCCCGCAGTCACTCACCATAACCTGCGGCAGCCCGCGGCGGGCGACGAAGCGGCGAAGGGTGGCCAGGAACGCCTCGGCGGTGTAGTCTGATACAACGTCCACATGGACCGCCCGTGTGCAAAGGCAGACGAAAATAGCGATGAATCCTTTGTGCGCCTTGTGGCCTCGCCCCTTGCTAGTTCGCAGCATTATCAGTCCCGCATAGTCCACGCCAGTGTGCTGGAACGGCCTGGATGGCGTCACTCTGGTCTCCGGTAGAGGCCCCATGAGCTGCTGCGGCGTTGCCGCCCGCCATCGCGTGCACCGCAGGCAACGATGGATGCGGCCTTTAACGACGCCCCGTCCGCCTGGTAGCCAAAACCGCTGCCGCAGCAGCCCCAGTGTCTGCTGCACTCCGCCGTGGAGTGACAGGAGTCGACGAGGAGTCTAGTGAGAGCAGAGTTTTTTGGCAGGATGAGCGGGTGTTTCTCGTCGAAGGACAGCAGTGAGTGCTTCAGCCTGCCGCCGACCCGCAGCATCCCCTGTTCGTCGATGACCGGGGTAAGTTTTTGCAACTCACTCCGCCGCGAGAGTGGCTCACCTCGTCTAATCCGGGTGATGTCCTCCTCGTAGCCTGTAGTTTGCACCCGCCTCACCCAACTCATCAGGCCCCGATCCAGTTCGTCCGCGTCGGGGGGCGTCGGGGAGCGGGCCGCACCCGGCAGCCAGCGCCGACACCAGGCAGTGACCCGCAGCAAGCGAGACAGCGTCGAATAGCGCAGAAGTAAGTCCGGTTCCTCGTCCCGCGGCACCGCGTTCATGCACGTTTGGTTGCGCGCCTCCGGAAGGTCGGCGTCCGCCATTGCGCTGGCACTGTCGCTCGCCTCCGGAGGAGTGGATTCTCGGGCCAGCCACGGAGGGCCGTGCCACCAAAGTGGATGATGCGCAAGCTCGTCCGGCGATATGCCCCGTGAGGCGCAATCGGCGGGATTGTCTTCGCTCGCCACGTGGTGCCAAAGTGCCGTCGGGAGTGTGGATTGAATCTCCGACACCCGGTTGGCCACAAACGTTTTCCACCGTGATGGGTGACCCCGGATCCAACCCAAGGCCACGGTGGAGTCGGTCCAGAGATGCGTCGGTTGACCCTCGACGCCGAGCACCGTTCTGAGGTGCACCACCAACCTGACGAGGAGTGTCGCCGCGCACAACTCCATTCGAGGTAGGGAAATCTGTTTCAAGGGCGCCACCCTTGTCTTCGCCATCACCAGCCGTGTTGTCCAATGTTTCATTCGCCTTCCTTTTGTCCGCAGGAATACCACCGCCGCATACGCCCGCTCTGAGGCGTCCGTGAAGCCGTGAACCTCCATGGCCTCGTCAGTCGGTGAGCAGTGCAGCCACCGTGGAACCCGGATCTCTGACAATCCGGGCAGTGCCTTAAGGTACGCCGTCCAGAGGGCTGCATCGGCGGAGGCGAGGGGAGAATCCCAGCCCAGTCCCCGCAGCCAGGTGCCCTGGAACAGGATTTTTGCACGGACTACCACCGGCGCGAGCCACCCCAGCGGGTCAAACAGCCGTGCCGCCTGCGACAGCACGGATCGCTTCGTCAACCGGACAGGCACCTCGATCCTTGCGCTGAAAGAGAAGACGTCCTCGTTCGGGTACCACAACAGGCCCAGTGCCGAGTGGCTATCATACGGCAGCCACGATCGCACACCGGGGCGTGAGAGGTCCTCCGCTGGGAGTTCACGGAGGAGGCTGACGTCGTTCGCAGCCCACTTACGCAGCGGGAAGCCGCCCGCCATGCAGAGCTCCCTCAGCTCCTGCAGCAGGCGCCGGGTTTCGTTTTTCGTTGTTGCACCGGACAGGACGTCGTCCACGTAGACGTCCCGTTTTAACGCGGAGGCCCCCAGCGGATATTTGTCGCCCTCATCATCAGCGAGCTGCCGAAGCGTCCGGATTGCAGGTACGGAGCGCACGCCAGTCCGTACGTGACTGTATTTAGTCGAAACTCGCGCACCGCGCCCGACTCATCGTTCCATATGATCCTTTATAGATCGCGATCGTCCGGATGCACCAGGATCTGGCGGTACATTTTCTCAACATCCGCCGCGACGACGTACCGGTGCCAACGCCAGCGCAAGAGGACGTCGGCGAGAGGCGGCAACAAGTTCGGGCCGACGAGGAGCCCCTGGTTTAATGACGCGCCACCCGGAACGGTCGCCGAACCATTAAAAACGACCCGCAGCTTCGTCGTTGAGCTTGCCTCCTTGAGGACGCCGTGATGGGGTAAGTAGCACACTCGTCCCGTGATCTCGGATTCCGCTCCGCCCCGCGACATGTGTCCGAGCCGCTCGTACTCGGACAAGAATTCTCGGTACAGTTCCGCCATGCGCGGGTTTCTCGCGAATCCGCGTGTCACTCGCGTGAGCATCCGGACGGCAAGCGCGCGTGTACCCGATAAGTCGGGGAAGGGCACCGTTGTGGGAAGCCGCACCGTATACCGCCCGTCAAGTCCACGCGAATGTGTTCGAGTGAATAGAATATCACATTCCTTCTCGCTTTCAGTCAATGTTCCGCACGGACCACCCACCTCCTCCTGAGCCCAGAAGCGCTGGACCAGAGAGTTGAGAGCGTCATCGGCCGAACGCAAACGCTGCGCGGCAAAGGAACGGGTGGAGACCGCGTCCACCGCTCCAGAAATTATCCACCCGAGGCCAGTTTGTTGCGCGACCGGCTCGCGAGGCCCCCCGCGACGGTCACCAGGGCCGAGGATGGCGGCGTAGACGTCGGCGCCGAGCAACACGTCAATGGTCCGCCGCCGCAAAGTCTGGATCCGCCAATTCCACTCCGCGGAGATGAGGCCACTCCCGGACGGTCAGGCTATCGATGCCGGCATACACCGTCAACCGCGGGAGCACCAGCGCGGACACGGTGATCGGGCAGTCCTGTCGACGCGAGCAAATGTCCAACCGCACCTGTCCGCGCACCACGCCCGTTTGCTGTCCGCCCACGCCGATGACGGTCACGGGCGTACGGGTGCGAGGAAGTCGCAGTCGTTGGACCAGGGCCTCCGTCACGATCGACACCTCGGAGCCCTGGTCGATCAGTGCCCTGGCGGAGTGCAGTCCGCCGTGCTGATCGCGCACGGCACTGCGGTGGCCAGAAGGACCGCAACGCGCGTCCCCACCTCGTGCCGCGCGATGTGAGACGTCCTGGTCTCACCAGGTCCGGCGACGCTCACAGAAGGTGAGTAGGCATCGTGCAGCACCGAGTGATGTCTGCCCTCGCACACGGAACAATTTCTTTTTGACTGACACTCACCGACCTTGTGTTTTCCTAAACAGTTACTGCAAAGGCGGGTCTCCTCCACGAAGCGGCGCCGCTCCATCGCTGCCTTTCCCCGGAAGGCTTCGCACACCATAAGGAAATGGTCCTTGTGGCACAAGGAGCACCGTTCCCGGCTCTTCTTCTTCTGTTCAGCGCCAGCGGCCTCTTTCTTCACGTGGTGAGTGCGTGCTGACTTGGATACCTCCACCTTCGCAGGTTGCATCGCGTCTAAGATATGTAACCTTTTCTCGATGAATTGCCGCAGCTCGGCATACGTCGGCGGATCCGTAGTGCCGCCGACGACGTTCTCCCACTCGCGCCGCGAGCGGGGGTCGAGCATCTCGACAGTGAGGAAAACGAATAGGTCCTCACTGCTCGAAATCGGACGCCCGATGCTCTCCAGCGAGCCGACCGTGCTCGACATTGCATGAAAGAGCTTACACAGTTCTGCTGGCGACTCCGCTTTGATTTTTGGCAACGCCGTATACGCCGCATAGTACGACCGCACCAACAAGCGAGTATTTTCATAGAACTCCACCAATGCATCCCATGCGCGACCGAAGTTGGTCTCTGTGGTCGGCAGACTTCTCACTAATGACTCCGCTTCCCCTTTCAAGCTCGTCTTCAGATAGTGCAACCTGGTGACGTCTGAAATGGCCGGATCGTTCACAATCAACGACCGGAAGAGGTCCCGGAAGGACGGCCAGTCCTCGTACTTGCCTGAGAAGCTTGGCAGTTGGATGCGAGGCAAGGTGGTGCGGGGAGGAGTGGGCTGCTCTGTCTGCTGCCCGTCCTCGGGGCGCGAGACTTTGGAAGCCTCGAGCTCCAACAGCGCGGCCCGCTGTTGAGTATACACGTCTTCCACCTTGCCGTAGAAATCCTGCACGTAGTAATCGTGGGCCTTCAGCTCGGCCCAGATTGATGAGAAATTATATTCGCGATAACGCGTTGTGCCGCGTCGCTATGGATTATGATGCAAAGTCGCGCAAGATTTGCTGCGTAGCGCAGCCTGAGGCCGATACCGACGTCGCCAACAAACTGTACGTGGAACAATGCCTTAAAATTGTGAAAAATCAGCAGAGAGAGTCAGACGAGAAGCAGACTGCGATCAAGAAAGACATACGAGCGTTACGGACTGCGATCGAGAAAGACGTGCAAGCGTTACGGACTGCGATAAACGAACTTCGACGTGCAATTACCACCGAGTCAGGGACGGCTAACGAACACCTTGCAAACGGTTTGCGAACGACAACAAAACGACTTTCGAATAGCTCAGGAACGACAATCCCGAAACCTGTAACAAACAACGATGAACAGTAATGAACGGTACGGGAACGGCTATGAACGGCTCAGGGACGGCAATGAACGATAACGAACGACCAAGGAACGGCTGTCAGACAACTATCGAGGGGCTGTTGAACAGGCCAGGAACAGCTATGAACGGGTTAGAAACAGCTACGAACGGGTCATGGATCGTTATCGAACGCCAACCGACGACAAAGAACCGCTATTAAAAGATAACAAACGGAAATAAACGGTTAAAAACAGAAATCGTAATTTTCTTCGCATGTATTACGCGTCAATCAGTTGATGCCAATCAGTTAGCGATCGCACCATCGAAACATGAACTCATCGAAATCCAAGGTCGCCAGTTCCGAAAAACGACAACTCGTTGAAGAACTACACGCTCCGGCGAGAAGAAATTTTCCACGAAGACGCGTTATAGTTCGGGGATACGATGACCTGTGGCAGGCGGACATTGTCGAGATGCGTCCATACTCACGTTTCAACGGAGGCTACCACTACATACTCACCGTCATCGATGTATTGAGCAAGTACGCGTGGGCTGTACCGCTCAAGAGTAAAGGTGGAAGCGAGACGGCCGAAGCTATCGCTAAGATAATTCGAGAGAGCAAGAGATGTCCAAAAAACTTGCAAACCGATATGGGAAAGGAATTTTACAACACCGATGTGCAACGTCTTTTGAGGAAACACGACATCAATCACTACTCCACGTATTCGGTGTTGAAGGCATCGGTCGTTGAGCGATTCAATCGCACGTTGAAGAACGACATGTGGAAGATGTTTACGCTGAACGGGAATTACAAATGGATCGATATGTTGCCGCGACTCATCGCAAATTATAACGCACGTGTGCATCGAACGATCGGCATGCGACCTGTCGACGTTACCCCCGCGATCGCTGAAAGACTCTTGACTACGGTGTACAGCATGATAAAGATCGCGGGTCCAGCAAAGTTCAAAGTGGGCGACCCGGTACGCGTTAGCAAGTACAAGACCATCTTCGAGAAAGGTTACACACCAAATTGGACCACCGAGGTGTTTAAAATTGTTAAAGTACAACGTACTAATCCCGTAACGTATCTACTGGAAGATTATCGCGGAAAATCCGTCGCTGGAGCGTTCTATGAATACGAGTTGCACCGCGCGACTCACCCAGACGTGTATCTCGTGGAGAAAGTACTGCGTAGAAAGGGTGACAAAGTTTACGTAAAGTGGTTGGGATTCGATGGATCGCACAATTCATGGATACACAAGGACAATGTGATTTAATATAAACTTTTTTTATTTCAAACATATCATATGAAAAGTGTATACAATACATAAAAATGAATATGAAATATATATACAATATATAAAAATGAATATGAAATACATATACAATATATAAAAATACATGTGTACAAAAACCTTTATTAATATCTCCTTCACACAATAATACATTTTTCAAATATATATTACAATGGTATACGGTAATGTCCCCATGGCAAAGTATTATACGAATCTGGTACGATATACCGCTTGTCATCGTACGGACTCAGGGCGATTTTCATTTCAGATACCGTGTACACTTCATGCAATTTGGATCTTATACAAAATTGACGACGTGTTATTTCAATTTCGTCATTCAGACACCGCGTGTAATCATCGAACGTTATAGCCCGCGCTACGACGTTACTTTTGACGCCTTTCGCTTTTTTCGTGTCTTTTTTATCGTCCACTCTCAACGCATACATCTTTGCCCTGAGCCCAACGAATTCCGTCATGATCACCCCGTTATTCTCATCTTTCATTAGACCGGGTATCTTTTTATTCGCGAGCGGTATACCGTACGCGTTGTCAATCGGATAATCGCTAGTGTCGAATCTCGTAATATCGCGCTTCATCATCTCGTAAACATCGTGGCACTCGATGTGGTATACGAGACTATCGGTATCTGTATACATTATCTTACAATTATCGCGATACAGCGGTGCCATGTACTCGTGATGAAATTTATACAAACACTTTCGATATGTCGAGAATGCACATACCTACGTATATCAGTTTGTTAAATTTCACCTCGACTTTTCGCATTTCGACCGCGATTAAATTCTCGGAGAAGACGCTTCTGCTATGAAAATTCGGTTTTGCGATCATCGCCTCCGCGCCATACCGTCCGTTCCATTGTGTTATGAGTTTAACGTCGACATGATTTCGAACATTCTCCATGGTTTTACCAAATACCGCGTTGTTCATCAGTTTATATAAATTTTTTTCGAAATCGTTTGTCGCGAGAGTTCTAAATTTCGTATTCAGTTCGATGTAATCGCGAAGCCATGGAGATTGTGAAAACTCTACACGCGGTGTATCTTTGTGACGCGAAGGCCAGGACGCGTACACTGCTGCAGGTTACGGTAATGAATGATGTAACGCTTCTTATCGTTGAGTGTGGCGAGAAGTTTTTCCTGTCGCTTACCGAGGGGTTTATCGCGCGTCGGACAAAACGGTAAGTCGGCGTGCGCATCGTGTATAGTTTGCGGATACTCGAGATTGACTTCGAGAACGTAACCTGTGGGCGAATCCGAAGCGATCGCGCTTACGTCAAAGTTAGAGACGTCTTCGACCCACCGAAAATTCGCGTAAGGCAGCGGTTGACACATCGCCCACCCGTACAGATTGTTGACGTCAAAGTACATTAAATATGTGGAAGGTTTCGATGGGTCGTACGACTGCATGTACTTGTTATTGGCTCGCGCGTATCTACCGGAACATTGACTAAGGCCGCCACGTATTCCGCGTTCGATAAACATGACCATGTCAATGTCCGTGAGCAATTCGAAATTTATACGCGTATGTTTTAACATAGCGTCCCATGTAAAACCGGGCAAAGTATAATAATATGCGGGATCCAAACCATAACTCGCCATACTACTATCACGGAAATTTTCAAAAATGTCAGCCAATAACAAGACATCCGTTTTTAAATATAAATCGCTGTATTCGCCCAAGGTTCGGATCGAGAATTGTTTCCACACGTTCGCGGCGTGCACGTAATCGCTCTCGGATACGGTCTCACCGGTTAATGAACTATAAAATGATTCGCGTGGCGGTAAACAGAGGTCCTCCAATTTATCAACGCAATCAATATATTCATATGGAAACACACCTTTTCTCGTCAAAAGATCAAAATCCTCAATCGAGAATTGAGAAAATTCGGAGCGTAAAATTTTCAACTTATCTTTATTAGAATATGTAGAATATAATTCCGCTCGATATAAATAAATAAATAATTGAAAGAAATTAACAAGGCCAAATAGGAGCAAGATCGAGACAACAAACAAAAATTACGTTTCGACTACACTGAGTCTTCTTCAGCATTACAAAATTAACATTGCGCACTCGTTATAAAACGGATATTCGAATCGGGATGACGAAAATAAAATAATGATAATAAAAATAAAGATAAAAATAAAAATAAATATAACAATAAATAAGTAAAAGCGCAAACATCACACAAATAAACTCCGAACGTTAACAGTTTAAAATAAAATTGGAGGTCAAAGGTATAAAACGTCGAAAGATCTTGTATTAAAGATGTTAACAAAAATGGTAAAAAATGGTACGAACGTATTACTCGTTATCTGGCGAGAATATGTTGTTCAGTCAAAGATTAAAACGGTGTCACTTTGTCTTAACAGCCGAAGTCAATATGAGAAGATCGTGTCGGAGCAGTGTGGGGAGTTTTTGTTCTAACATAGAAATAAAAGTGAAATTGTAGAGTCATATTATCAAAAGAACCGATATCAAAAACTTATAAAAACTTGTTTTTTTTAAACCAATAATGTAAGACGGTACGTAAAACTTATTAGAATAATGAAATACCTTTCAAAAAGTGGACGACGGTTACAAATAGTGGTATAATGTCGACGCAACGACCGGAGACATGTTCACTGGTTAACGGTGTAGAACAGAGTGTTGTCAGAAACAGTATAAAGATAATTTCCGACAACTTTCGGATTGGAGCGCTGTATACATAGTGTCAACGGAAGGGATGTCAGTACAAATCCTTGATGAGGCCCAGATACGACTTATTTAATAATTCCGCATCTTTTTGGGCATTTATCGCCTTTGTTTGACCCCTAATATGGATCATTTCGCTAATTAATCTTTTTTGGTAATTCTTGTTCCACATCAAGGATTCTCACATTATCCCAATCAAAGTGGTGATCAAAATCTAAGATGTGTTCGGATACGACTGTGTGTCTGGATGGGTCTAATTTTATGTTGTTCTTATGTTCTCTGATACGTGTACTTAGTTTTCTTTTTGTCTGGCCAATGTAGGACGCATCACAGTTCTTACAATTAATCTTGTACACTACACAATTCTTTTCAGATCGTAGATGCTCACCCGACCATGGAGAAATAAAGCACTTTAATTGGTTTAAAATTCTAAAACCAATCGAAAATTTCGATTTGTCAATAATTGGATTCACACATTTTGCAACAGAACGAATAAACGGAACAACTATGAAGTTCTTATGTGTGTCGATGGGTGTGGATGTGGTAGATTTATTTTTTGTTATTATCCTATTTGACAAAGTGTTAATTCTGCAATTGATATGTTGAAAAATAAAATGAAGAGGGTAACCATTGTTTAAAAGAATGTTAATGCATAATTCTACGTTTTTTTGATGGAAACAGGAGTGTGATAATAAAATCGCTCTATCAATAAGACCGTAAATAGTACCAATCTTATGTCGTTGTGGGTGGTTTGAAAAATATGAAAGAAATCTACCGGAAAAAGTGCTTTTATGAAACCAGTCAATCCTTATCACACCATTCATATTAATAAGTTTCAAATCCAGAAAAGAAAGAGAGTTATTATTTTCGTATTCGATAGTAAACTTAAGTCTATCATGGTATTCATTAAACTTCTTGAGGATTGACTGAGTTTCATTGACAGGAGCCGCCAACATGATATCATCCACATAACGATAATATAGAGTGGGTGAAACATCCAAAGAACTGAGCACATATTCCTCCAAATCTTGCATCACAATATCGGCTATAATCGGTGACAGAGGAGAACCCATCGGTGTTCCAAAAGTTTGTTTATAAACCTTCTTGTTATATTTAAAAAACGTTGATGTTAAAACAAACTTGATCGCGGTCATAAATTCTTGTAACGGTAATTTAGTTTTGGACATGATGAAGTTCCATCTATTCTCGATACCTTGGATTGCAAGATCTAGAGGAACATTCGTGAACAAAGAAGACACATCCAACGAAAATAAAATGTCAGAACTGTTCAATCTTAAACCCGACAGTTGTTCGTAAAGTACGAAACTGTTTTTCACATGACTATTTGACACTGGAAAGCTATCCGTAATAATATTATTTAACCCTTATGTGCACAACCAACTTTTTCCACGTTGTTGCACAACTGGGGTACCCGGGTATCCACTGCGAGTTTATCTTAATTTTTGACAGTTTAAACAAACGGAATCGTTTGAAATAAATTTATTTCATTAAATAAACATCAATAGAAAGTATTTAAGTCATATTGGAGATCCTGAGTCCGCCACAGCATTCCAAAAAATAAACATAACAATTGAGTACCGGAGCGCTGCGCAGGTACGAAGGGGATCGGGCGACCTTAGTCGACCGGCTGTAGTGGGGATGTAGTGGGGATAATACGGCAATAGCAGAATTATATTTGTTGTTTATTTATAAACTACCATTACCTAAATAAAATATTAATCAATGTTATTAATTAATTTCTGAGCGAAAACATAATTTTACACCTAGTGGATACCCGGGTACCCGGTTGTGCCCAACGTGTATGTGTCATAAAACCATGTAATTTAGGTTAAAAAAATTCGAAAAAAAATTTTTTTTCAGTCGTTTCATATTCTCAAAGAGTTCAACGAGGCATTCCTAGACGGAAAAATCGATATTTCAATTTTTCATAAAGTTATACGCAAAAGTATGGCGCGGTGGATACCCGGGTACCCGGTTGTGCACATAAGGGTTAAAAAGGAAGCCAAATTGTAAAGTGCACTATTGGTAGAAGACACGATAATTCTCAACGGGCAATCGTTTTTGTGGACTTTGGGCAAACCATATGCATTGGGAAGAGGAGCATCACTACTCTTTAACCAAAAAAACTCTTTTTTAGTAATATACTCAAATTGAAGCAATCTTTTAAGCAACTCGTTGAGATGTTTCTCCAAGCGGGAGGAAGGATCTTTTTTAACCATGGTATACGTGTCATTATCATTTAATATCGTTAGCATTTTCTCATTATATAACTGTCTCTCAATCACAACTGTTATGTTGCCTTTGTCAGCCCTAGTAAATAAAATGTCAGGGTTTCTCTGGTGAAAGGAACGTGTGTGTTTTAACATTTTGGATAAGGTGTTATGAATTGGAACCTTCGTGGTATCAATTGATAAAAAGTTATGGAGCTCAGGGATTATACCGTCATAAATTTTCTTCTGGAAATAATATTTTTGTACATCAGAATAGGACTCAATATCTTTAATAAAACTAATGATAGAATTCTTTTTGTCAAAGGTATCAGGTAAACTGAACTTTTCACCAAGTTGCAATAAACCTGAAACCTCTGGTGGAATGTCTGTCTTGGTTAAGTTCATAAACCAGTTATCGTTGGTCTGAAGTAAAGGATTGTGTTGTTTGGATGGGAAATTTTGTGGTCGTATTACAATATTACAGTTTGTAAGCTTCTTTGCATTCTTATGATGGTAGATGTTGGTCAATATTCCTTTTTTATTAGTTGTAGTTTGGACGAAAATCGAATTTATGTTGTTTATGTAATCTTTTTCTTTTTTCGTCATTAACCATATAAATTTACTTCTATGTAACATTGCTTGGCGTTTGTGGTGATTGTTAAAGGATGTGTGCCAAGATTTTTGTAAGATATGCCAAATGTGCTTGGGAAACGTATTGGATAAAATATGAAACATTCTACGGAGATTACTCTTCAAATACCACACGTATCTATGCAAATCATAAATTTCTACATTGAGGGCTTCCTTTTTAAATTTCAAAGACACACGTTCTAATTTGCGCCAAGATTTAAAATGGAACAGTTGGAAATCAATATTACAAAAGTGATTCAAATAATGTGGGTATACCCCGTTATGTTTACAACATTTCAAAAAATATAACATAGATATCGCTGTTATAAATCTATAGTTCAAGTCAAGCCAGCATTTTACCATAGTTATCGTTCCTATACCGAAATGATCACTTTCGGAACACCGATGGGTTCTCCTCTGTCACCGATTATAGCCGATATTGTGATGCAAGATTTGGAGGAATATGTGCTCAGTTCTTTGGATGTTTCACCCACTCTATATTATCGTTATGTGGATGATATCATGTTGGCGGCTCCTGTCAATGAAACTCAGTCAATCCTCAAGAAGTTTAATGAATACCATGATAGACTTAAGTTTACTATCGAATACGAAAATAATAACTCTCTTTCTTTTCTGGATTTGAAACTTATTAATATGAATGGTGTGATAAGGATTGACTGGTTTCATAAAAGCACTTTTTCCGGTAGATTTCTTTCATATTTTTCAAACCACCCACAACGACATAAGATTGGTACTATTTACGGTCTTATTGATAGAGCGATTTTATTATCACACTCCTGTTTCCATCAAAAAAACGTAGAATTATGCATTAACATTCTTTTAAACAATGGTTACCCTCTTCATTTTATTTTTCAACATATCAATTGCAAATTGCATTGCAATTGCAGAATTAACACTTTGTCAAATAGGATAATAACAAAAAATAAATCTACCACATCCACACCCATCGACACACATAAGAACTTCATAGTTGTTCCGTTTATTCGTTCTGTTGCAAAATGTGTGAATCCAATTATTGACAAATCGAAATTTTCGATTGGTTTTAGAATTTTAAACCAATTAAAGTGCTTTATTTCTCCATGGTCGGGTGAGCATATCTACGATCTGAAAAGAATTGTGTAGTGTACAAAATTAATTGTAAGAACTGTGATGCGTCCTACATTGGCCAGACAAAAAGAAAACTAAGTACACGTATCAGAGAACATAAGAACAACATAAAATTAGACCCATCCAGACACACAGTCGTATCCGAACACATCTTAGATTTTGATCACCACTTTGATTGGGATAATGTGAGAATCCTTGATGTGGAACAAGAATTACCAAAAAAGATTAATTAGCGAAATGATCCATATTAGGGGTCAAACAAAGGCGATAAATGCCCAAAAAGATGCGGAATTATTAAATAAGTCGTATCTGGGCCTCATCAAGGATTTGTACTGACATCCCTTCCGTTGACACTATGTATACAGCGCTCCAATCCGAAAGTTGTCGGAAATTATCTTTATACTGTTTCTGACAACACTCTGTTCTACACCGTTAACCAGTGAACATGTCTCCGGTCGTTACGTCGACATTATACCACTATTTGTAACCGTCGTCCACTTTTTGAAAGGTATTTCATTATTCTAATAAGTTTTACGTACCGTCTTACATTATTGGTTTAAAAAAAACAAGTTTTTATAAGTTTTTGATATCGGTTCTTTTGATAATATGACTCTACAATTTCACTTTTATTTCTATGTTAGAACAAAAACTCCCCACACTGCTCCGACACGATCTTCTCATATTGACTTCGGCTGTTAAGACAAAGTGACACCGTTTTAATCTTTGACTTGAACAACATATTCTCGCCAGATAACGAGTAATACGTTCGTACCATTTTTTACCATTTTTGTTAACATCTTTAATACAAGATCTTTCGACGTTTTATACCTTTGACCTCCAATTTTATTTTTAAACTGTTAACGTTCGGAGTTTATTTGTGTGATGTTTGCGCTTTTACTTATTTATTGTTATATTTATTTTTATTTTTATCTTTATTTTTATTATCATTATTTTATTTTCGTCATCCCGATTCGAATATCCGTTTTATAACGAGTGCGCAATGTTAATTTTGTAATGCTGAAGAAGACTCAGTGTAGTCGAAACGTACATTTAAACAAATTTTAATAAATTCTAGTATGCGTTTTTCCTAATATTTGAAGATAATTTTGTTTGTTGTCTCGATCTTGCTCCTATTTGGCCTTGTTAATTTCTTGTAATTATTTATTTAAAATGTAAAAACCATTAGAGACGCGATGAGAGGGCATTGAGATGGAGAACGGGGCGCATAGCGTCAGGTGGGTGTTCGCCATCCTGGTGCACAGCGAAATGACGTCAGCGGGCCTAACGAGAGAAGAAAGCGCTTTACAATGCAAAAACTTGAAAGAACGTTCGGGAAAGAGTGCAAGGTTGTCGACGAGTATAAAACCGACCTCCGAAGCGGTAGAAGAAATTCGACCGGGAGTTCTCGAGGCGAGCTGACGTGTTATCAAGTGTGAAAATAAAGATCGTTTAAAACCATAACTGAAAGTAACGAAGTATATTAACAAACACATATATCCTCGCAGTCCTAATGCTCGCGAATTGGCCGTGCATAGCCGCTCACGCCAAAAGAAAGTAAAAAATTCGATCTCAGACCCTTTGATCCTGTGTAGCTTCTTTTTCAGTTGCTTTGATTCAGAGCATGAGAGATTACGATCTCGCTAAGAGTAAAAGAGAGAAAAGTAGGAGAAGCTTGGGGGGAAGATTTCGTGCTCCCTCTGCAAAAGTATAATTGGACGAATACTTTTTACCTGCGAGCTTATTAGATACAAGCGGCTTGTCATAACGCGTCGCTGATTAGTCCAATTTCTACAACTCCCCGTATCTACAGGAGGTGCATGATCGGACAGGGGTGTCCTATCTCACACCCATCACCACCCCATCTCTACCTACTCTATCAGCATTTACCTACGATTCTGGGACACCCTGTATACTCTATCGTAGTTATTCTGCCAAATTCTGTCTAATTGTAAATGTTGTCCTTTATCTGTAATATCTGTTAGTGGCCGAGAATGGTATTATCTTGCGCTTAGCACGGCGGTTTTAAGATTTGAACTAACAATAAGTACTGTTTTCAGACAAGAAGTTGTGAAGCATTTTTCTGGCAATATTCTAGCAACAGTCCAACCGTTGTTGTTAAACAGACATCATTGGTAAATTGTCGGTTAGCCATCTTAGACTGCGGTCCATTTACGCTATAAATAACTTGATTCTTCTTCTCTTTTCTTTTAATAAGAATAAAAGAATAAAGAGAAACGTTTTGAAGTATTTGTAGCATTAAGTAGATCATAAAGTACATGCTTATGTCACCGTGATATTGTATCACTACGGATAAATTATTCTATATTTTACTGACAAAGATTTTTTATTTTCCCGCTAGCTAGAGAGTACATGAAAGCAACCCTGTGAGCAAGTACAACAATATATAGAAATCTATGGATGTATGTATTGATAAAATTAATATTTTTATACCGCGAAGGCTGTAAGCCATATAACGTCAAAAAATGCGTAATGATTGCATACCGAATGTTAAAACAAAATTATTTCTCAAATCTTTCTTTATACCACTATCATTTGTGAAACTTATATTTTATCAAGAATTTAAATTCTTTCTAATACACGAAATAATATATTATCTGCAAGAATTCTTGCTGTCAAAGAAATACTAATATTAGCATCAACTTTCAACATTTCCTCATCTTCTTCATTTTCCAACATTTTTCAAAATACAAATTAATTTAATTTTCAAATTAAAATTGCAAATTGTAGTCTCTAAAATTACATAAAATTAAAAACGGAAAGTAAGTTACAACTTAACATTTTCATTTTTAAAAGTTTCAATTTCTTAATGAAAGCATTACGATCTCAATCTTATTTGATGTGCTTGTATTATGATATATAATACACATTATTCTCTTTGAATCAAAAGTTACTAGAAATACAGGGTGACCAATGGGAATGTGTTAAAAGTAAATGGTTATTATTTTGCAAAAAATAGGCCAGATAAAATGAATTAAACGCCATTTTGCAGAGTAAACTTGTCAATTTTATTACCATATATATAAAAAAGAAATGTAATAATTTAACAATTAAAATACACAATATAAAAAAAGGACAAAAATTTTGCTTGCGCATATGCATATACACAATATATATATTGTAATTCAATTCATTCGGCATTTAATTCAATTCATTTATAACCTATTTGTTGCAAAGTAATAACCATTTACTTTTAACACATTTCCATTGGTAACTAGAAATATATTCTAAAAAAGTTTAAAATAATTTTTTTTTATACTCGAGAATATTCAAGTTGCTGTTTTACAAGTTGACAATCTTGCAAGGACTTCTATTTCTATTTTCAACATTCTGATCTTTAACTGTTCTAACTGTTATAAAAATGCGACATAATTATATGTATATTTTATCAATGTATAATATATAAAGTTGTGTACACATAAAATTCTATTTAACAAGGCACAATATAGTTATTTAGTTTACTTGTGTGCATTTGTGTGTGTCTATATACAATTTAAAAAATTGAATCTTTAATGCAAAAAGATTTAGTATTATTGCTACGTCTGAAAATACTCAAAATTAATTAAAATGTTGTGTCAGGTAGACATATATAATAATAACGGTTCCTCGGAGCGAGGACACATTCGACCGGCTGATTCACTGCGAGCGAACGTGTAAACTGATTTGTGATAATAAAAACTGTTCAAAAGTAAAACGGCGAGTTAACGTATGTTGAGAGACATCCACCTTCACTCTCCTCGCGCCCAGCAATAATTAGCCATGCATTGAGCACACTAAAAGAGATTTAGAAGTAGAATAATCTTAAAAACTTTAAAAACTTTTTTTTGCCAATAACTAAAAATAAACAGATTCCAATTTTTCTCGAGTCGTCTGGCCAAATTTATTGATTGTTAATTCACGCTACGTGCTTGTGAAATGTCGTTAGAACGCAAGATGTTTCACACGAAGTAATGGCACTGTTTTATTCATTGACTCCAATGAAGTCTTGTCTACGACAAAATATCTTCTAGCGTAATGTAGCTTGGGCGCAATGTCAACGAGACAGATATCAGCGTGCGTTTCCCTTCTTTATAGTTATATGTAAAGTTATGTGTAAAAGATCTTACACTTCATAAAGACCCAAACCTGAGGTCGAAACGTAGTATGAATTAACAATCAATAAATTTGGCCAGACGGATCGAAAATAATCTTAAAGTAGGAGGAAGAAGAGGCAGAGAAGGGAAGAGAAAGAATGAAGGAATGAGTTTCTATGTATATATGAGTTTGTATATATATATAGTGAATGTGGAGAAATTAGTTAAGAGATTTGCTGCTGAAAGGGTTGTTGATCCGGCAGGGAACACCGAGGCAACTCAGTAAAGTGCATATCCGTAAGAAGTCGTGTATACGTGGCCACAGTTACGTATGCAGGCTCAGCAAATAAGCATAACAAAATATTGGCAAATAACGTGATAGTAAATAATTCGATAAAAGAATGAGTGCTACGACACAAAGTAATGTCACATGTTTGAAGCAACGGACCTAAGGCAACGGACTAAGTCACGATTGTGACAATTCCCATGAATTCGTTGCAAAGAATTTATTCGTATTAGGACAAACCTCGCCAAATGATGGGGGGGGGGGGGGGAGGAATCAATCGATACTATTTTATATTTTAAAAAGATATTTGTTTTGTGAAACCTCGCGAATCCTTTGATCATCTCTCTCGATAGCAATGTATGGCCTTGACGTCGTTACATCTCGTAGAGATTACATGTGTTTTACTCAACCCTATTTTGGCATATTATTAAAATAATAAGCCCAGATTTTTGGGGATATTATTAAAATAAAATAAACCGCTATTAATGTAATGAGTTGCGAAATGTGTAATCGATATGAACTTTTGAGAGCTAACAAAGTCGATCTTACAGTAGATATCATGGCTGACGTCGACAATCCTAAAGTTGATTTTTTGTTGCTCGCACATACTGTGACACATCATCACGTGTCACGCCGTCGAGCGTCAAACAAATTTTTTCGGAGAGACTTATGAGTTCGGCAACTTTCAGAATACTTCGCTTGTTACTTTTCTCGTTTTTTTAAAGAAAGCGATTTTGAGATGAAAATTAGGAATGGACGCATTTATTAGATACTTAAAAAATACACATAAAATTTATAAAAATTATTGCCTATAATATTTATCTGTGAAACAAAAGATTTTAGCAGTTTCATAATTGATTACAACACATAAGACATAAAATATAAAAATTTACGTTTCGAGAACGAATGACTTTGTTGTTATGTATAAAATTAATCTTTCGCACACACGATATCAACAAGAAAGAAAGTTTTTACACCATTTTACATGGATAAAAGCTCATAGAAAATGATATAATTCATTGAAAGGGAGTTAAGTACACAATGAGAAATTGATGGATTTTATAGTACAATCTCGCGGGCTTACTCGTTTTGTTCACTACCGCATTACTTGCACCCTACAAACTCACTGCTCTTACTGGTAGATCTCGAAAGACGAAAGAAAGAAACAACTATCTTTATGTAATTGATTCTTATAATACTGCAAGCAGTCTATTGTTTTATAAATTAATTATTGGATCAAACGTGAGAATATGAACTATCAATATATAATTTGTTTATATTATATAATTTTGAAATACATTAATATAGATTCCGAGTAAATACACAACTATCCTCATGAATAACCTTGACAAATATTATCAAAGTTCTTTTGTAATTTGAATAACTTCCAGTAGATTAGTAGCGACCACAAGTCGCTCGTTGTTTGTTTGTTAAAAAAATATTAAACAAAAAGAGTTTCATAAATATGACATAATTTTCCGATATTATATACAGGGTGTTCCAAAACCATAAGTAAATTCTGATAGTATATGTGATAGGGTAGGTAGGGGGTGGAGTGGTGATGGGGGTGAGATAGGACACTCCTGTCCCAAGCTTGTCATAGCACGCCGCTGATTGATCCAACTCCCTTCGTATCTCCGCGGGGGCATGATCGATCTACCTACCCTATCAGTATTTACCTATGGTTCTGTGAACGTAGTTTTGCTCCAAAAGTAGGGAGACACGCGTGGAAAGTTGAAAATCCATGTAAAAGTGTGTAATGATTCGATAGAAAATGGGCGGATGCTCTCCACCTAAGCTTCTACCCCAAAAGAAATAACCCTAAAAACCTAATTGTACAGATCTTAATTTTTATTTTTTAATTAGAAATGTGCGGAGTCCCTCTTCTATCCGTGCATTTTCTGTCGAATCATTACACTTTTATAGATTTTCAACTTTTCACGCGTGCCTCCCTACTTTTAAAGCAAAACTACGTTTATCGTCGTATGATTACCTTGTATAACAAATATCTAAATACATAAGGTTAATACAATTAAAAATTTGGTCAAACGATTCTACTTTCACATGAACAATTCCATAAGGCAAACATAGAATTCATGGAAGAGATTCTGATTAAAAATTGTTTTCCATTACACATAATTAAAAAACATACAAACAGTAGACTTAATGTATTAAAAAGTCAAGCAACAGAGAAAAGTACAACATAGACATACTGTTGCTTGGTGGATTTTGGGAAAAAACTGTCACTCCATACATAAAAAGGTGAGAACTTACGTAGGAACTTAGCAAATTTGGATGTTGACGTGGTGTTTTCGGTGCCTAACAAACTAAATATAATAGTATTATTAAAAAATGAAAATGGAGTTAAAAATCTAGAACAGACCGAAGTTGTATACAAGTTGAATTGCAATCAGTGTAAAGCATCATATATTGGTCAGACTAAAAAGCATCTCAAAACATATGTCAATGAACATTTTAATGATATAAAAAGCATAGTGACCGTCTCTCTGTTGTCAGTAAACATCGTGTTTTACCAATCTAACAATTTTGACTGGAAAAGCCGGTAATTTTGCATAAAGAACCGAACACGAAAAAGAGAGAGATCGTCGAAATGCTTTTCATAAAGTAACACTTTAAATTTGCAGAACGACACGGAGAAACTCACAGCTGTTTATGATAAAGCAATCGAGATTATTTAGTTTCCGCATCAATCCTAATAATTGTATTATTTTACCGTTTAACTGACACAGTATTCATTATCACAATATTTAGGGTTACACCGGGGCTATTTCACTCATTTCAAGTTTATTACAAAATAAATAAGACAAATAAAATAAGAAACGCATCAAAATTTATTGAAATTTAATATCAACTAATACATTATATATATAGAAATAAAAAATTATATTTCTTGAATAAGTTATAAAATATAATACGAAAACATCTGAAATATAGAAAATGCAAATTTAACGGAATTCTACTAATTCATCAAGCGGGGTTATTTCACTCAGTATTTTTTAAATAATAATTTATGTGCATTTGAATTGTTTTTGCGCGTAGCACCTACACAGACCTCGTGGTACCACGTATTACAGTATCGACATCGAATCCAATCATCCTTTTTTATTAATTTTTGCGTCTTATATCTAAGGCCACAAAAACCACAAGGAATATTTTCTGCATCCTCCTTATTACTATTACTAATAATTGAACATGTCTTTTATTTTTTAAGCTTGTTTTTATTTTGTATTTTTTGCCTTTTTTGTTTAACAGAGTTCTCTTTGAATATTTCATTTGATCTTAAATGGTTAGTCTTCTGTCGTTGCCGTTTTCGATTAGTCTGTATTTTAGGAAGAGACATAAAGACTTCTTGAAGAAATGATTTATTTGTTTTATGAGAAATGTTTAAATTATAGGAAGAGGAATCGGACGCAGAAGTCAAGTTTGACGCGTGTTGTGTGGAAAATGAAGGTTCTACGATTGTTTCGTTGAAAGTTTCTGAAGGAAGATATTTGTCATCGGAAATAGCATCAGAATTCATGGGAAAAATTGAACTACATTCAAAATTGTCTTTTGCATATCTTCTTCGCTCCATTTTTTTATATAATCTATGTTATGGTATATACGCACCATCTAAAACACAACTGATATAAGAAAAATCTAGTCAAGAATTAATTACTGAAAAAATAATTACTGAAAAAATAATAAATTTGTAATTAACGAAATAACCCCGTTAGGCCCGATGAACAGAATTATTTAAACGAATTTTTACTCTCGGATAGTACAAAAAAAATATGATTTTAGTGATGAACTAAGAAAAAGCAAGGTTTAAATGCAATAAAAAATTGACTGCATTAAGAGCACAACCGTATATACTATAAGATCCACAGTAAAGTTATTCGCATGTATATAGAGAAGATGAGTAGCTTACGTCGGCGGATATATTCAGCGATAAGAAGTAACAGAAAAAAATGATCTGACAAGAGGTATACGCACTATGCAATAGACGTATCAAAGATACTATAGAGCAAGTACTGAACGATATCGATGCGCGTACCAATTGCGCTGTAACAAATTTGTTTAATATGTGTGTGACCGAAATAACTCTGTGAGCGAAATAGTCCCGATGTACCCTATATGTTTTTATTTCAGACAAATTGACATGTAGGTATATTTATTATTTATTGTTTTATCCACCTGACTTTAGGCTTTTTGAATGTATATCTAACTAACATGTACGAAATGCTCTTATAATGTAACGTGATCTATACAAAGTAACATCTGTTTTCATGTATTATTACTGACAGACTTAGTGACTAGTGTGACAGACTTATGACGTACAAAATATGTGAGTTTTATATTAGTTGATTAATTATACATATTTCTCAGGTTATTTACTAATATTTATGATTACAATAGTTTCAAGATGGATGTAGTTTAGGCGCAATGTCAATAAGATATTAGCGTGCATTTTCCATCCGCATTATTAAATGTAACATTCTGTACTTAAAAAGAACCCAAAACAGAGTGAAATCGAAACGTTGTGATTATTAATAATAAAATTGACCAGACGGGTCGAATAAATTGAAACTTGTAAATGTTCCTTTTCATTTACTTGTCTTACTATTGTTGTGTTTAATCATCTTCAGTTCAATTATTTATGAACTAAAGCCGACGGCACACGGTACGAGTTTTCGTAGTAGATCGCATACGAGTTAGCCACTAAGCACGAGAGTGAGAGAGAGCGAAAGACGCTCGCTTTCTCTCGCTCTCATGCGTAGTGGCTAACTCGTATGCGATCTACTACGAAAACTCGTACCGTGTGCCGTCGGCTTATGAAGCATTCAATATGCAACTACACAAATTTATTCATTTAACTTACGATTTTGATCCATTAAATAAGTAAATTATGTCTGTGAAAAAAGTTATTCCAAGAAAAATTAAATGTCCATTAAAAGCAGGAAGTCAGCAGGTGAATCTCGCTTCACATGGAAAGTCGCAAACCTATATGGAATTTATATGGATAATGATGAAGTATGGATAATGATGAAGTAGTTTCGTAGTAGTTGAAAAGAGAGAGGAATGGGAGTAGGCCAGGTGACCAGGTGACTATTTACCAGATTCCGAGATAATGCAATTATATTTTTACAGATATGTTGTCATAGAAAATATTTGTTACATGTATTTTATGTTTCATATATATATATATTATGTGTTATATATGCACGTCATATATGTATATATACACACACGCACACACACACACACACACGCACGCACGCACACACACACACACACACACGCACGCGCACGCACGCACGCATCGCACGCATCGCACGCACGCACGCACGCACGCATCGCAGTCCACGCACGCACGCACGCACGCACGCATCACGCACGAAACGCACGCACGCACGTAATGCAGCCACGCACGCACACACACACACACACATATATATATATATATGATGCACGTGCGTATGTGCGCATGTGTATGTATATATAGTAAATATATATATATAGTAACATAACACAGCATTATGAATGTGTGATCAATTTTTTGGTTTTATTTATGATAGATACGCGTTACGCAACAAATTCACATTTATTAATATACATATATAAATAACACTAAAGGAATAATAAAAACAAAATATAATGTTTTTGATCAGTACTGTTATATTTCTCGTATTAAATTCCTTTACTGTAACATAGCATTATTTAAAAAAAGTGCAATTTATTTGCGGTTTGTTGCATGAAAACTTCGGACTGCAAAAAGTAAAATAAAAATTTAAAATAAATTAAAAATATTGATTGTTTGTTCTGACCTGTGTGGATGCTTGGTTACCTTTTTATTTATTATTACAATACAAATAACGAACTTGAAAACATTACTATTTTAAAAATATTATTTTTAAATAATAAAAGAATTATATATTATATATATTTTTTTTCAAAAATATATTTTAAAATATCATGAGTAGTATAATTAGAAACAGAATATGACGTTATATATACGGGGTGTCCCACACAAGATGAATCACCACTCGTATACAGATAGAGTAAGTTAAACTGAGTAGAAAAGTTCTGCATCATTTTGCGATTTTCGTAATAATTAATGAGATATTAAATAAAGAAGATCGATCAATACGCGCGAATCTAAGCGCGCGGCGAGAAGGGACAACCTAGAGATACTATAACAGAGATCGGACAATGTGTTAACGATTGCTGATTGGCTGCCGTCGCTTGGGATCAAACCGGAAGTGTGAGAGAGAAAGATAGATATAACTGACAGAGTAAGCCTAGCCGATTTAACCTGTCATCTGTCAAAAGAAAACAGCCTCGGCCTGTGATAGACTGTATTTTGTATTCGATTTTATAAAAAGTAATTTATATATAATTTTTATTGAAAGTGAAAGTATTATGAGTGAAAGTATATGATTTGCGTATTTTCAATGTAATTTAAAAAATAATTTTTTTTTTCAAATAAAATAGGTGAATAAATCCAAATGCCAAGTAGTTGCTGTGCCGCTTATTGCACCAATTCAAACAAAAAAGGGCATCAGATGTGTCGATTTCCGAAAGATTCGGAAAGAAAAAAAATATGGATCCAGAATATAAATCGTACAGATTGGATTCCAACTTTGGATGCAAGATTATGTTATGTACGTTATAATCAAAAGCAAACTGTTATACCAAACTGTTTTAATTTTTGCTGAAATAAGTTTTGTAAAAATATTTTAAATTTAGAACAAAAGTTTAAAACGCTTTAAATATACTAAATCGAGACTTAATTGACTTTAAATGTGATGAAAAAAATATAATTGTACATTCAAAAAGTTATATAAATTTATATTTTCTACGCAGGTCCATTTTGCCTCTGATATGTGGATAACGAGAAAAGATGGCTCACGCAGATTGAAATTTGATGCAATACCAACAATATTTGGTGAGAATTTGTCAACATCTACAACAAAACAAAACACAATAACTGAAGCTGCAGAGATAGAAAATACTTCAAATGAAATAGAAGAAATGAAAATCAATGAAGATATTACCGAAGCAGAAAAAAATGATGTATTAGGCATTCCATCTAATAGAACAGAAACTTCAGATCCACGTGTTTTACAACGTTTAGAGCAATTGGAGATGCTTTGGAAAAAAAGTGAACGTTTAAGACTGCAAATGAAAAAAAAATTACAACAGGCAAAAAGGAAAATCAAAAGACTTCAAGCTGAAGTAAGAAATAATAAAATAGCTTCTAATATAAATAAGATTTTCAATGAAGATCAGTTAAATTTGTTGTCTGGAAAGTACAAAAAAATACCAAAATGGTGTAATAGTACATTGATAAAAGCTTATAAAATAAAATTTGCATGTGGTACTGCGGGTTATGAGGAATTGTTAAAAGAAAATTTCCCTCTTCCTTCTATTCGCACCTTAAGTAGAAAGTTAGAAAATCTTAAATTCAAAAGTGGGATAATAAATGAAATTTTTGAATTTATGAAAATTAAAATATCTAGATTTGAGAAAGAGATTGATAAAGATTGTACGTTAGTGCTCGATGAAATGAGTATTACCGCTGGTACTTTTTATGATGCATCAACAAATACAATCATTGGCAACGTTACATTACCAGAGCATGACACAAGTATTATTGCTACTCACGGTCTCGTGTTTATGTTAGCTGGAATTGCTTCAAGATGGAAACAAGTGGTTGCGTATTATTTAACTGGTAATAAAGTAAACGGCGAAAAATTAAAACCTATAATTGAAGCAATTATAAGAAAAGCTGAGGAAATTGGTTTAGTTGTTCATAATGTCACTTCGGATATGGGACCAAGCAATCGAGCAATGTGGAGAGCGTTTGGAATAGAAGTTTCAAGTGTAATAATTAAAAATAGTTGTAAGCATCCTTGCTCTAATGATAAGCTTTTGTACTTTTATTCGGACGTACCTCATGCTTTAAAAAATATTAAAACTGGCTTTATAAATAATGAAACCATAATCATTCCAGATTATTTTGTTAATAAGTTTGCATTACCTACAAATATAGCTAATTCTAGTCATTTAAACGATGTTCTCATAGCTGATAAAAATTGTGATATAAAGTTAGCTCCTAAGTTAAAATCTGAATATTTGTCTAAAAATAATCATTTCCAAAAAATGCGAGTGAATACAGCTACAGCAGTATTTAGTGATCAAGTAGGGATAGCTCTTGAATTGTTAGCAAACTTAAACGATGCCAGAAAAACGACTGCTTGGTTTATTAAATTTATTACTCGATGGTTTCGAATAATGAGTGGAAGAAATTTATATTTAGCCTTAGGATTTAAGAACGTAGAAAAATTTAGAGAAGCAATCGATTTTCTAAATGAAGTAATTGAACTTTTCAAAGGCTTAAAAGTAGGACAGAAGGGAAATTGGAAGCCTTTTCAAACAGCTGTGATAATGTCTACAACAACAGTCCTTCAATTAACTTCAGTTTTACTGCGTGACAGAGGTTTTGATTACTTTTTACCTTCACGTCTTTCGCAAGACTGTATCGAAAACTTATTTTCCGTAATAAGATTAAAAAACGTTATTCCAAATGCATTTCAGTTCAAAAACAATTTAAAATTGATTAGTGTTTCTCAATACATGAAGAATATATCCAATAGTAATTATGAAAGTGATGATAGAGAATTTTTTTCTGAGTTTCTAGATATTTTAATAAAAAACAACAATTCTGATAGCAAACCTGAACAAGTACAAGTCTTTTCTAATGTAATGTCACAAAAAATTGTTTTTAGTAAATTAGAATTAAACAAAATTTATTATGTTGCCGGATATTTAATGGCGAATATTATAAAAAATCAAAGTGTATGCAAAACTTGTATGAATGCAACAGGATCAATACAGTCAAATAATTATTATTGCAGTGCCTTAACACGTTTAAGATGTCAAAATGTAAATACTTTATTTTTTGTAAATCCTGTCACGTTCAACTTTTTTCTTCAAATGACAAAAATATTTAAGACATTTTATCCTCATATTCGAGTACAAAAAAATGTAAACCTAAAAGAATTTTTTATAAAATTATGTAACCAAATCACTTTTTCTCTACCTGCATGTCACAATTTGAAAGAAAAAATTATTAAAAGGTTTATAGCTTTTAAATTAAAAAATTGTTTGCAAACAATAACTGCATGTAATAAAAATGCAATACGTGCAAGCAAAAGCATGGTAATGCATGCATACATAAAATAAAATTATTTTTTTATAAGTTTGATCTTTTTTATTCTTATTTCTTGTTATTCGCATGCTACTTTTACTTTTATTACTTGCATATTTTTTCTGATAAATCTTAATTTTAGTTTAAATTAATATCTCTAATGAATTGTTATTTTAGGCACAATCGTCGTCTAATATACATCCAGCTATTAAAAGAATTCAATTTCATCCTTATAAATAGGATACGAGATACAACTGCAATTAAAATGACAAATTTGGGCCTTGGACATTCATATCAACACATATACATTTTTTCAATCAAGTTAAATTATTATACAAAATTGTACACAAGTAAATAGAAACAACAAGAAATAAATAATAGACAATTGTATATAACAATTACATTTAAAAGTTAATGAGAAATAAATGAAATTGTTTACATATTTTTTAATATTGCAATGTACTATTCTATAATAATTTGCACATATTTTTCTACAAATCTAAATACAATAATGCTTAAATTATATTTATAACATATAATGTGCATATAAACATAATGCAGAATTTCTTAATAATTAATTCATATTATCTAACCTTACTTAGGGAAATTGATGAAATATATATATATGTGTAAGCCTTTTTTTTATATATTGTGTTTTAATATTTATTCTTTTTATTAATGAAAAATAAAAAATATCAATAATTACAAATAAAAACTATATAAACTCAAATGAAGGGAGACTAGTTGACGTCAAGCTGGCATATATAATTGGTGAGCTACGAGCCGACTTGGTTTGTCAGACTTACACCGCAGTGATTCACCAATTTTTTTGAAATCTAAATTCGATTTCCATTTAGGGATAAATAGATCTAAACTTATAAGATGAAGAATTTATTGCGAAAAATATTACCTCAGCCAGGATTCGAACCTGGAACTCCCTCATTCCGTGCGGGTGTCATAATATATATATATATATATATATATATATATAGTATTCTTGCATTTATAATAAACCGCCATCGAAAACGTCATATCCGGTTTGATCCCGCGACGGCACATTGTCCGATCTCTGTTATAGTATCTCTAGGACAACCCACGCACAGTGGGACGAACGGGCGTAATTCGGGACATTAACGTCAAACAACGAAATGTGGAATTTGTTAGAATAACTTATAAAATCTCATTTTTGAATAAATTCCCCATATAGTAATGCACTTGCAAACTTTTAATTACTTAAGATATATTTTTAAGCGGCATGTAAAATTACGAGTATAGAGCGTCTTTGCAATTCCATCCAATATTTAGCACTCTGTCTTCTCTCGCTCTTGGTGAATATTTACTCGAAATAATATTTTTGCAATTCTCATCAAATGGACTATATTTTATGTAAAAAAAATGGAAAACTATTGTATTGAATAATATATAATTGTTCACCTCCTGTCGAAGTTTATGCTTCATATTTTTTATATATGCGCTAATAAAAATATTGTATAGTTTTTTGATTAAAACTGATTAAATAATTAATTACACCAAATTGAAGGTCACTTGTAGCACTACAAGATCTGAATATTTCTCATCCCACTTCATCCCCCTTCGGCTGTAATCCGCATTGAAGTGAAATGATAAAATACCATCTTTTGATGTAGGCCAGTCAGTGGATAGTTGAAACATTGCGTCTAGTATTGACTTTGTGTATATAGATAGTTTTAAGATTTACATCTAGTTTGGCTTTGTGTTTTTAATACATTTCTTTAAATTTATTTTATAATGGAGAGTATACGATCCAATGGTAAGCTTTTCAACTTAACTAGAAATTTAAAAAGTTTTGATGAGAATATTCTTTTCCAAAAAATATTAGAAATACTGAGCCAAGAGTTTTCAAACTCAGCAAAGGATCAATTAAAGGAAAGTTTGAGAATTTTTTGCTCAAATTTGAAAATAAGATGGCAGAAAGCAAATTATATGGAGATTAGATTTAGAAATAAAAATCATCAATGGTTGAGTAGAGAATTTTTATTTCCTCAAATATTTCTTAACGAATTTCCATCTACATCAGCTTCGTCATCGATGATACAAAAAAGGCCATGTAAATCTTTTGATTCCTTATCAAATAGACAAAAAATGAGAAGAACTGAGGTCCTACGCGTAGCAAAAAATTGTTTGACGAAAAATGAGAAGAACTGAGGTCCTACGCGTAGCAAAAAATTGTTTGACCTCAGTTCTTCTCATTTTTTGTCTATTTGATAAGAAATCAAAAGATTTACATGGCCTTTTTTGTATCATCGACGAAGCTGATGTAGATGGAAATTCGTTAAAAAATATTTGGGGAATTAAAAATTCTCTACTCAACCATTGATGATTTTTATTATACGTCGGCACCAATTGTTTTCGCGTAGGTGTATGCTTTGTTTTTATTATTACGTTTTTATTTATCTTTATTAGCGGTTAGGACAAGAGATCGATTCAAAAATGATTTCGAAATGAAAGTCGGTTTGATCGGTGAAGTAGTCGTCGATCAAAAGCCGGAAAAAAAAGACGTATTAGACAATTAGACAAAGAAACGATTAGACGAAGAGACGTTAACGTAGAAGTGGCGGCAAGCGTTTCCAAGCGACAGTTTTTTGCCTCCGCATTCGTGGCCGATTTATCGTATTTCTGTAGGGGAAAGCGTAGACAAATTCTATTAAATATACAGGGTGTCCCATCAGATCACCCATCTCTTTTCTTTCGAAAATTAAGCATTTTAGAGAAAAACATTTTAGATGAAAATTGTATGGTTTTGAAGGGAACATAAGATGGTATTATTGATTTGACCTTGGGTGACATCATTAAGGTCAGGTCAAAGATACCTTTAATTTTTTAAATGGAATTCCCTATATTTTATTGCATGTTCTCTTATAGCTTATCTCGAGAGCTTTCCAAACTACAATAAAATATTTTTTTAAGTACTTTCCGAGTTATGAGGTTTGAAAAATACAATATTTTTGTATTTTGACATAAAATACAAAATATTTTGAGAAATATTCAATTTTCGATAATCTTATCTTGATACTTTTTGCACAGAAATCAATCAATTGGTGTGAAGAAAACACATGGTTGATTTAGAAAAAAAATATGTTGCAAAGTATATATGTAATGTTTCGTATTTTTTTTCAAATTATCTATGTATTTTCTTAAAAAATACATAGATACAAAAAAATACTTTATTATAGTGTTTTAGAAAGCTCTTGAGATAAGCTATTGGGATGTTGAATAAGTTCTCGTTGTTTTCCAACAAATGGTGTTACCAGAACTGCGTGCGTGTAGTTTAAGATGGTGACGCATCTATAAAGAAATACTATAAGCAAGCTTGAAATTCAGTGTATGTCATTTCGCCAAAAGTGTAAACAACATTTTTTTCATAGTGTTAAACATGTCAAATTTCGTGCCAAAAAAAGAGTTTTTGCGGAGAATTTTACTGCACTACTTTATTTTTAAAAAATCTGCAGCTAAAGCACACAGAATTCTTGTTGAAACTTACGGCGACCATGTTCTGTCGGAAACAACAGAGATGCAGAGATTAGTTTAGACGCTTCAAAAATAATGATTTTGATGTTGAAGATAAAGAACGCGCATCGAAAAAGTTTGAAGACGAAGAATTGGAGGCATTACTTCATAAAGACTCGTGTCAGATGCTAGCTAAACTTGCAGAATCATTAGGAGTGTTTTTTCCTGTTTTTTTTTTAAATAAAGCATTATTTTTCACGTGAAAACAGAGAGAACTTATTCAATATCCCAATATGAAAAAATATGTAGTAAAATATAGGGGGTTCTTTTTAAGAAATTAAAGGTATCCTTGACCTGATCTTAACGATGCCACCCAAGATCAAATCAATGACACCATCTTATGTTCTCTTCAAAACATACAATTTTCGTCTAAAACGTTTTTCTCTAAAATGCTTAGTTTTCGAAAGAAAAGGGGTGGACGGGTGGTCAGACGGTCAGATGCACCCTGTATATACATATCCGTTCCCCACCAAACATTAATTTACTAAGGATAATTACAGCTCTGCGCTCTTTCATCCATTCCATCCTATTCTGTTTCTTGATTTTTAAACTTTTTTTCCCTACAATTTTAAGGGGTCGTCCGGGATCGGCGCGGTTCGCATGGAGGAGACTCGAGAAGTTGGAGACGTTATAAGACGGAGAAAAGTGGTAGTGTGTGGGTGTATGCGGTGAGCAAACGGCGGCTGCACATTGTCAGGAACGACGAACATTAACGGTGCATATTTCGGTGGTATTTTGCGACAATCATGCTCAATCCTGCCAGTTTCAACGTAACGCAGCTGAAAGAATTTTTGAGAGCTCATAGATTACCTACCACTGGAGTAAAAGCCGAGCTTATTGTTCATCTGACGGAGGCAGATCCATCGGGTGAGTCGATGGACGAAGAAAATGTGGATGAGGCCCGCTGTGACGACTCCAGAGTGAAGGTATCCATCGCGAAGGTTTCATGTATCGGCTAGAGCTAGAGATTTACAGGCGCGAAAAGGAGATCGCCGAACGCGAACTCGAGTTTGTGCGTCGTAAGGTTGCGTTTCTGTTTGAGTGTCGGAATGCGAGTCTGGTGGATCATGAACGGCAAGAGAAAACAATCATGAGGGGTGAGCGGTGAGCTCGCATTGTCACGTCCGCGATTGAATTTGACGGCGGTCGCGGATTTTTACGGGGATTCCGACAGTTTCGACACTTGGCACAGACAGATACAACTTTTAAGGACTACTTATAAATTAGATGACGATTCCATGAAGATTCTAGTCAGAATGAGATTAAAGAAGAAAACTCTCAAGTGGTTTCACTCAAAACCCGAATTTATTGCGATGATATTTGACGCTCTTATCATTGAGCTAAAAGCGGTGTTTGGCCGCCGGCAAAGCAAAATGACGACACGGGAAAAATTTGAGACGCGTATTTGGAAGGACAAAAAATTCCATGAGTACGAGAAGATAATTCTGGGTAATCGTGTGCCGATCGAAACGAAGTGATAGAGTACATCGTGGACGGTACACCAGACGGTACACGGTGTGTTGCGTAATCAAGCACATATCTAGCGCTTTAAAAATCTCAAATCTCTATTGGAGGCGTTTGTGACGGTGACGTTGGGGGATCACGCAGAGGTTTCGGATCGATCGTGCGGACGCACAGTGGGGTCAAATCCCGAAAAGCTGACCAAAAAAGTCGAAAAATAAAGTTTTTTTTAAGGGGTTTAAAGTGTAGGATTGGGTAGACTGATATTTCAAATGTTTAACGGTATAGTTAAGAAGAGTCAAATGTTATACCTAACAGTTATAATCCAGTGCTAAAGTGACTTTTGCACGAATAGCATCTGTAGCGTACGAGAGAGCAACACAAAACATTATTTTATAAAACTTGAAACGTTTCATCTTTTTTAATTCTGTAAAATGGGTTCTCCTATTGAAAGTAAGTAGAATTATACAATATATTATACAAACAATAATAATAGTATATAAATTAATAGTTTAACAATATTCTTTATAGAAAAGAATGAAAAATTACATGCAAATGTTTCAAAAAACCAGAGAAAAGTTTATTTGTTCTGCAGTGTTCTGCATCAAAACTTATTTTAAATTGTAGTTTATACTATTGTTTAATAAAATTAATAAAAATTAGCTGCCACTAGCTGCCACTGTAGTTTTAGTGTAAGTTTTTAGAAAAATAAACACAAAGACGAGTTAATAAAACATGTTAAAAAATGCTTACATTTTTTATTCTTAAAGAAAAATAACTTCTAAAATATTCTTTAATTGACATTCTATAATTGACATAATAAATTAATAAAATTAATAATTAATAAAAATTTATACATAATTTAATAAAAGTAATATAATAAATAATATATATGATAGTTCAATGTTTTAGAATCTGCTGATAATAATAAAATTGGTTTATCCAGAGAAGAAATTTTTAAGGTTGCCTACAAAGAAATTAAAAATCTTGTCAGCAGAAGCAGTTGAATTATTAATTCCACCGAGCATCTGTATGTCTGAAACTGGCTCTTCTTCTTTTTCGATCATCTTCTGAATATGATACAGATGATACTGAATACAGATGATTCAACTGACATGGATGAATAATACAATAATTTTTATTTACATTTAATTTAAAATAATATTTTAATACCGATTTATTTTTATATTTTAATTTAATTCTTATAATTATGTTTTAATTCTTCAACTAATAAGTAAATTTTTATAATTTTTATAATTTTTATAATTTTTATTTTAATCATTTTACTTATTTTAATTTTTAATTTTAATTATTTATTATTTTAAAATTATTTTATATATCTTAATTCTTTCAGTTTTATTAATTGATTAGTATGTTATTATATTATTGAGTTAGAGTAAAAGTTTATAGTTTTCATTATTCTAATATATAATTTCAATAAATAATGGCTACTTTTTCGATTTTGTGAGTTATTGGGTTATAAGCTTTTATGGTTACGGTTTTATTACATAAATGTTTATATTCTTGTTGTGAATATTTTATTATATAATATCTTTCTTCCGATTAATAAAGATGTATGTTATTTCGACTAAATTTTATGTGTATAAGCATCTATGCTCGCCCTATTAAATTTACCATTTTATTTTCTTTCAATTCTGACATCGGATTTGTAATCAGCGACATCGAAAACTTCTAGGTACCGAATTTCGTACAAAATTAATAACATTTTTATATTTTAGTTAGCTTAAAATCGTCATATTGGGTCCGCCATTTTGTTTTTCTCAATTTAGATTTTGGATTTGTAATCAGCAACCTCGAAAACACCTACATACTAAGTGTCATGTAAATTGAATAACATTTTCATATTTTGACCAACTTTTTGGGATTTGGCCCCACTGTAGGACGGAGCGGCGCACAGTGGTTCGAAACGCGATCGAAAGTCAAATTTTTGAGTTTTTCGTAAAGCTTTGAAATTTTTTTCATATAATCTTACAGTATTTGGCCATTAATTAAATCATGTGTCCTCTTTCAGAAAAAATTTTTAAAGGTTTTAATGATGTCTAAATTTCTTCATTTTAAAAATCGAAAACTTTTCTTATTAAAAACAATCAATAACGTGGTTTACATATATCTATAAACATATCTTAATCTATAAAATTCAGTGTTGTAAATACGTGTCAGTATTTTTTAAATGCATTTTATTAAGTTGTAATGATATTATCTATAATTTAAAAACTTTTTAATTCATTTTTTTCTACGAAATAAAAGAATTCTTCAGAATGAATAAACTTACCGTCATTTAATAATATGAAATATAAGGAAAATAAATAGCCTAAATGTATCTGTAGCCATGTGCAACTTTTTAAATAATAACAATTTTTTATATTGGTTAAATTATATTCGGATTTAGGAATATCATTAATAAGACTGATTTTGTTATAAAATTTATTTTGTATTAATTTCTTTTAATCTTCCAAAGCTTGTTTATCATTTTTTAAATTATATCCTTGAGAAATAGCAGAAGATTTCAAAATATTACATTACAGTTTGTTACACAAAACATAGGAGTTTGTTCTTACTCGTTCGTACTTGTAATACTGTTTACTAACACCGCGGTATTATTAAATTGGAAATCGGATTTGACTTAAGAAAACAAAAGTAAATAAGTGCAAAATAACGAGTAGGAATGAGTGATTGCAAACAAATCGACAGTATCGCGAGTACGAACAAGTAGGAACGAAAATCCTTCGTTTTATGAAACATTTTAATTTTAAATTAACAAAATTTAAAATATAAGTGGTATAATTAAGTAATGTCAGAACCAAAAATAACACGTATAATGTTACATAATATAATAATAAATTATTCTGATATGGAAGAGAAGAAAAGTCGTGTACAGAATTTCTTAAAAGAAAAATTTTACACTGAGGTTGATGAAGAAGCAACGCGTATACTTATGGAATACAACAACAAATTTTTTTTCTCCTTATTTTAGATTTTGGAGAGAACGTTATCGTTCAAATAATCGATTTTTGAAAAAATATCAATTTTGGTTATCACAAGAATTTTGCCCTCCTTCGAGAGTTCTTCAATGTCTTTCATCGTCTTCCTCTTCAATAAACAAGAAACATTTATTAGGCCGTCCATCAAAAGATTTTGATTAGTGTAGTGAAGTGGTTAAATGAAGAAAAACAGAGAATATTCGACAGTCTTTTTCTACATCTGAACTAACGTACGCAACCGCTATAAAATTACGGACAGAAGGTGATATTGCATCTGCAAAATTACTTATGGAAAGCACATCAACCTCACCTATAAGATCAAAACAAATCTTAGCGAAGTGGAAATCTCTTGAAAAAAGTTCTTCTTTATCGCCTGAAGAAGCTCTCTCATTAATAATATCATTAAATTTATCGAAACATTCTTATAATATTTTGAGATCTTCTGCTATTTCTCACGGACATAATTTATATCCATCATATTATAAAATTATAAATTCAAAACAACAATTTTATCCCGAAAATATTATTATTACACAAAATAATTGTGAAGTTTCATTGCAAAGCTTACTTGATAAGACCTGCGAAAGTATTGTAAGAACAACATCATTCGACAAAAATAATATTATAAAAATAAACATTAATTTATTAAATTTTGTCTCCATTTACTGATTTTAAATTGCTCATTTATTTCCGATTAATTTGCTCCTTATAACCTTTTTCCGTTTATTATTATTGGAGACTTGTTATCATATTTATTATATTTTTTTTTTCTTAATAGTCAAAAATTGGGAAGCTAAATAACTTGAAAAATGTCCTTTTATATTACTATAAATAAAAAATATCGATACATTAATATTAATTAATAAAAAATATTTTCGATCGCATATTTTACGTTTCGAACCACTGTGCGGCGGGCCGGTGGTGAGCAAGCGAGACGACGCAACGAACCGGACGAAGAAGACAGCAACAACAACAGTGAGAGGAAAAAGACAATGTCAAATGTTAAGCGGTGCTTCAATTGTGGTATGCATGATCATATTAGCGTAAATTGCCCATCGAAAAATCTGGGCGTTAAAAAAAAATGCTTTGAGTGCGGAGAATTCGGATGGAGTGTTGAAGTGCGTAAAGAGAGGCGATGCACTTAAAAGTTCTTGCGTGGAGCATTCTCCGTGTAGAAAATATATGAAGAATGTCGCGATAGACGGCGCAAAAATTGAAGTGTTTATCGATATTGATAGCGATATCTGATGCGCTGGATATACATAAGAATGGGCTCGCCTCGTTTTCGGGCAATTGAGACTTTATTTTCGGGTATAGGTTTTGGTGAAGTGACTGCGTTGTGTGTGTGGGAGAGTTCCAGGCGCGGATTACGACCGACGGGCACTCCTATCCGATTCTTATACGGGTTGTTTCGGACGCGGTGTTACAACAAAAACTATTAATCGATACCGACTTCCTAGATACAGTAGATATTAGTGTCAAACGAGACGTAATAACGAGCCCGGTTCATAAATCGATAGCTGACGAAAATAATTCGTCGGATATGCTTCAGATCGATGTAAATGACGCATATAAGATGAATGCTGTAGATGTGACGCACATACCATGCAATCATAGGCAGGCCATTGCAACTCTTATTGACAATAAAAACCGAATAAAATCATCGATACCAATGTTAAAACGACGATCATTTTAAAAGACGATGAGCCTGTGGACCAAAAGGCGAGACGTTTGTCGCAAGCCAAGAAAGATATTATTAACGCGCAGATGGACGGATAGCGAGAACAGGTTATCGTGCGACCCTCCGTATACATCGTTGAGAGTAGGGTTGTCAGAAGTTTAAAATATATAAAGAGAACTTTTCCCCTCAAAAAAAGAGAACAAAAAGAGGACGGTCTGGACATATGCGAATATAATATTTATTCACACTTCACACCCATTAACAATATTTATTACATAAATAAAAATACAATTTGTGAAAAAAGAACGTTTTTATTTTAATATAATTCACTTTTTCAAATAAAATAAAACATTTATAAATTATAAATAAAAAAACAAAACAATAACTTTATAATATTAATAGCTAATAGTAATAATTAAAAAAAATCACAATAAGTAATTCCTCACAAAACTCTCATATTTTTTTGAACTAGTAACTTCCGATAGCAATTTGTTATTATTTTTTATTTCATTATAAAATTGCTTACATGTTACATTTTTATAATTGTATGTTATTGACAATATTGACCTAATACTTTCTATATTGAGACGATTTCTCTCCTTTGTCCATTGTGCTCCAATCATCGAAAATAATCTTTCTACGTTTCCATTATGTCCTGGTATTGCAAAATAATACTGACATATTTTCCATATTTCAGAATAAAATTCTGAATTATTGGATTGTTTGAATATGTAATTCATTTTAAATTTGGTGACATTTTTTGAAATTTATCGCTACGATTCTTTTCAATATATAGTTTTAAATTACAATATTGATCGAAGCATTTTACATCATCGATATAACTTTTTTTTACTTTTGAATTAATATATATTATTGCGTTGGCAACTTGTTGCCATTCAGGTTCACGTACATTAGTAAGGGACATCCATTGAAAAACATTCAAGTCATGAAATTGACAAGACCAAGAAATTATGTAGTTTAACATTGTTTTATAGCAACAAATTATTTCAGTCTTAAAATTAGCAACTTGGAAGTCGGAATTATCTTTTGATACAGTTTGCAGAATACTGGAAACTTTTATTGGTAAGAAGGACTGCTCAATGCGCTGTTCAAGCATAGTAATTAAACATTTAAAAAAAACTTATAGTTTCCATAATAGAATTTTTTTCTGTTTCTAGTTCTTTTGTTTTTTCATGAAAATTATACATAATTGAGTGAGCAAACCATAAAAAAGCTTCGCCTAAATTTGACTCAAAAAAGTTTTTCAGAATTTTTGGATAACTGTCGTTAGATAAAAAATAAGACTTTAGAGCGGGATACATTTGTAAGACGCGATTTAAACCAGGAAACAATGATAACCAACGCGTTGGACTGTGATATAACAACTGCCTGTATTCAATGTTTACAAATTTACAAAATTCCTTCAATTCCTCTGTTCGTATAGTATATACTGAAAAATGATTGTATATTTTCATAATTATTGATTGGACATCAGTACTTAATGTTTCCAAGCCTTTTTTTGCGGCATTGTGTATTATATCTACTGGACAGCTAATACCAATCAAATCTTTTTGCATTTCCCGGTTTAATAAGCTGTATACATTTTCTGTCCCAGCTCTCCACCAAAATTTGTATTGTAGTTATCTGCTGAAAAAGCAATGCATTTATCATTCAAATTCCATTTCTTTAAAGTTTTTATTAATAAATCACAAATCGTTTGTGCTTTTTCATTAGGTAGAGTTTCCAAATTAATCATTTTTGAGCAAATCCTTCCATTAATGGTAAAGTACTGTATCAAAATCGGAAACATTTTTTCTGAATTATGGTTACTTGCATCTGTAGATACTGATATAAAAGGAACATTAGATATAGATTCAGTAACTTTACTAATGCAATAGGGAACAATAACTTTTTTCTCAATCATTGCTATTTTTGTTTTAGCAGATGATAGATGTTTTGCAGTTTCAGAATCTTCGAATATATGTTTCAATAAATCTGTTGTACAGTTAGATGAATTGAAACTCATGTGATGCTTTAAAATATGAAATCCCAAGGTTGCTTCAACAGCTGCTACTTTCTCATCCAATTTTTTATTTTTGGAGACGAAAGAATCTAATTTGCTTGATGTCTCCATGAATCGGATACATAATTGATGTTTCTTTGATTCAATATGTTGTTGCAGGTCATATTTCCCTTTATTTCGAACAGAAACTTTAGTTTTACATACCGAACAGAAAGCATCGTATTTAGAATCATCAACACCTTCAAAACATGTATATTTTGCTTTCAATTCAGAAGAAAATGTGCATTTTCTTTTACTCATGGTTGTAAAAAAATTTTAAAAAATATCCTATTAATAAAAAAATTAAAAATTATTTTTAGAACTTCTAATTTAAAGAATTACAAAAAATAAAATTGCAAATTAAGAATTAAAAATGCATTTGAACTTTTGAACATCATACTTATTTGTTGGAATTAAAACATATTTATTTTGGAGGTTAGGATAGCTATTTTTTAATAAATAAAATAATTTCTACTGCATATTTTATAATTACCTGCTAATATATAATAAACACAAAAAATATTTGTTGACAAAAGTGAAGAGAAATCCTTTTGTCTTTTGTTTTTGCAATCTATTTCCGCGTTGACTGATATCAACTATCAACTGGCTGTCACTGTCACATTGTCACATTGTGAACGTTTGCGCGTTTGCGCTTTGCGCCGTTTTAGAAAAGTTCAACCTTATCTGCCGGTAGGTGGTGTAAGGTGTAAAGGACATTGCAAGATAAAATAGATTAGACAAAAGTAACTAAGGAAAAAAAGAGGATAAAAAGAGAGCAGAATAAAAAAAGAGAGTGAACAAAAAGATTGGGACAAAAAAAGAGGACATGTTCTCTTTAAAAGAGATATGCTAGCAACCCTAGTTGAGAGGCACCATTTGTCCTTCAGAGTGGAAAATAAAGGCGGTTATGTGCTTCCCAGAGCCACGGAACGTGAGACAAGTACAGGCATTTTTTGGCCTGAGCAGGTATTTTCGTAGGTTTGTTCTGGATTGTAGCGCAGTCGCTCGACCGTCGACGAATTTCGTCGTTCGCGTTCACCATGTCGAAAAGAGATCTGTGTGTAAGAGTCGCTAGGTAGACGCTGTTGTTAGAGAAACTTAACTACACTATAAAGCACAGGCCGGACAAAAGCATGGCTCGTATTGACGCTCTCAGTTAAAATTTTCTGCCAGCCTGCTTCGTGGCAAACGAATGCGGAAAAGAATTGACAGCACGATTGAAACAGGCGCAAAGAGAGGACGAGCTCGGGCTGAGCTTATTGACACGACCGAGCGCGGAGAACTAAGTTATTTAGTGCAAGGGGGAATTTTAGAGATGACGGTGATGTCTCGGAAGATGGAGAGGAGAATGAGCATTCGTGTCGAAATGCTCTTGCAGGACGGCCGAGTGTAAGGGACAGTTAAATTATTCGTTATATTGTTTCTTCGTCTTAAATTATTCTCGTTATATTTATATCATCATTAACATCGACACCAATTATTTTTGTGCATGTGTATGCTTCGTTTTTATTATTATGTTCGTATTTATGTTTACTAGCGGTTAGGACAAGAGGTCAATTCAAAAATGATCTCGAAATGAAAATTGATTCGACCGATGAAGTAGTTGTCGATCAAAAGCCGGAAAGAAAAGACGTATTAGAGAATTAAACGAAGAAACGATTAGACGAAGAGACGTTAACGTAGAAGTGGCGGCGAGCGTTCCCGAGCAACAGTTCTTTGCCTCCACAATCGTGGCCGATTTATCATATTTCCATAGGGAAAAGTGACAGATTAGACGGAGTAGACAAATTCTATTAAATATATATACATATACGTTCTTCATCGAACATTGATTTATTACTTATTATGACAATTACAACTTTGTCCTCTTACATCTATTCTATTCTATTCTTTGTCTTACGATTTTTTAATCTTTTTTTTCTCTACAAAAGGAATACTGAAATCAAATAAAAATACTACAAAGTACTGGATCAAAGTCACTGGTCTCAAGATGGTCTCAGTTGGAACTTGTGCGATATATTGACAATACTTTTCATACGAAAACTTTGTCCACCTAAGCGTGCAAGCAAATATAGGAAGGATATGATCTGTTTTTGATGGTGACTCATGGTGATGTCTCACTCGATGATAAGCCGTCTATGTTATTCTATATAACCATGATTCTGGACATCACCGACTCAAAATGACATTTTGAAAGTCTGTGCATGCTAATGACGGTTTCCGGATATCTGATGCTTTCACTTTCATCATGTATGATGGAGGTGTGTAACATTTTCTATCGTTTTCTCCCCGTATCATGAGTGGCAACGAATCGTTTCGCGAAAGGGAAAGCGTTGTTCCCCCACTATCGTGTAATTCAGTATCGATCGAGCGGTCGACCCCAATGGAGTTGAATTTTAAAAATAGATTTAAATTATATAACTGGCCTTCTGACAAAAAAGTTCCTCTCCGATCTTGATGAACATTTAATGTTGTTCTTTAGCTCAAAATAAGGAGGGTTTTTTATACATGCTCATACACACTTTTAGGAGTAAAACACCTTTTCGAAAAAAATCGATTTTTCTCTTTCCGAGAGAATATTCACGAAACTATAAAACATAGAAAAAAATTTTAACTAAAAATTAAATAGTTTAAAGAGGTACTATAAAACAATGAAAAAAAATTTTTTAATTTTTTTAAATTTTTTCACTACCTAATATTTTTATTTTAATTTTTGAATTTTTGTTTCCACCAAAAAAATTAAATGTTATTTTTTTACAAATTTAATTATTGACAAAGTTACGTTACGTAATATCATTTTCGAGAATTAATTATAAATGCTTCCGTACATACACTATTTGTAACCATCCATTCACTCGATTCTTCATGCAACACATTTTCTTGTAATAGAAAGTGATAAATACACTTAGAAGCATTCATATAATCACGGGAAGTTTTCACAATGCACTGCTTGAGCAATATATTTAAAATTTAAATATATAATAAAACCTAAAAACACGTTTGCATCTCCTAGCAGACACACTCGGAACGCCCGTTTCATTTTTAGTATATTATGAAAAAACTATAAAAGTTATGAAAAGCTCGTTATTTTTTCATTTTGAAATATTTTTCATAATTAATAACAATTATTAAATGCATATTGAATATGTATTAAATGCGTATTGAATGCCTGCTGTTGGAATTTTGCTATCTTTGAAATTTTTCTTTAATTAATTCTTTAATTCTGTAATTTGTTACAAAGCTCTAAATTATTTTTTACGTGTCTCTTACATCATACTATCTACTGCATTTCATATTCGTGTTTTATTTTGCTTCTGTATTTTATACCTTTTTAAAATCCTTCATATTTTATATTAATATTAATTGTAAATCCATTAGAATTGTACAAAATAATCTCATAAAATTGTACATATTTCTTTAAAACCTTGCGTCTAGTTTAATGGAAAAATATATTTACAATTATTATTACTTATTATCGAAAATACACTTGTATATAAATGTAACACTTTGTATTTACTCCTTTTTAATGATAATGTACTTGATCCTTTTCTTGCGTTTTTTGAATAAGCATTATTTTTAGTTTAATGTTTTTTAATGACAGGTTAGGTTAGGTTAGGTTAAAGAATACTATTCATCATTAAATGTATATATTAGTCTGTGTAGAAATATTATTTTTTATAAATTAAATACTTTCATATGAGAAGTTTGAACTGACGCGCGCGCGCGCGTGTGTGTATGTGTATGTATATGAAAGAAATATTGTATAAGATAAATATAAAAATACAATTAACATGTAACATAAATATAAATTTTCACAAAATGTTATATTTATGTATATATTTTTTGTTAAATATAAATATATACTTTCATATACA